>OX456526.1:73386627-73604127 GCA_949748255.1 Eustalomyia histrio
AAGGCTCTAATGCTTTAGCTATGGCAACAAGAGATGAAAAAACTACATTTAAATGTAAACAAAATCATCTAAATTAAATGTAATTCTAAAATGTTTAATAACCCAGTAAGCATTTGAACTCCTTTCAAACCCTCTACCCAATTTTTAACCTCGGACTCAACTCATGCGTTTGAGGTGGGCGTCTCAAAAAAAATAAAACCGGAATAAAAGGAAATACGAAATCGAGTCGTTCTTCCTAAGTGGTGTTCGAAAATTTGCCAGATGTGGCCAGTCCTTTGGATAATATATTTGTAACCATTATTGGACAATATTTCAGTAAATTTAAAAAAACGCTCATTATCGCAATATAAATTTTTTAGGATTCTTCCTTTTTCATAAAATTTTATTGCTTTATAAACTTTAAAAAATTTTAAAGTTCATATATAAGACTAAATTCTTAAGCAAATTTTACTAAATGTCACCTTTATTGAGAACGGGTCGCTGCCAGCAAGAACGAAACTGGTCCTTAGTGCCGTGTCCTGTGAACGGTTACAAATATATATTTTTTTTTTTGGTTTGTAACATAAGCATGAAAGTCATAACAAGAACATCGTATAACAAAAAAAAACAAAACTGTAGCGGAATAATACGTATTACAAAAATTTTGTTTAATTATATAACCCCTTATTTGATAATTAAAGCTTTTGAAGAGAAAAAACATGGTTGCAATATGATCACTGCTACTCTATTGCACTCTCTGTATTCGGGTATGATTGTCACAATCAAGTTATTGGTTTATTATAGTAAATATTTTATCATTTCATGATGGCCACTATGTTATAACATGATTGGACGTAACCATACTGTTATTGAACTATAAAATGCTGACAACATTTCAAAAATAAATAATTATAAATGTATTAAAACATGACTTTGACATTTCCAGTCATAATACTATCTTGTTTTCATACAAAATCGTATCAGCTCAGTCAACCATGTAGAAATTATAATAATGATCATTTTATTTTCGAAGATGTCTTATACATATAACATTATAATTTACACCAATCGATTCATTGATGAAACAATTCATTGTCAAAAATATCTTATATATAAATATTATCATTTTTAATTATTTTCAATAAAACCAAAAATAAATTTTTTAAAAAAATACATTTGTTAATTCATTTCTTATGGAAAAGTACGCAGAATATTAATAAAATTATTTTTCATAAGAAAAAGTCTATATAACTGACCCAAGAGTTGTTTTGTACGAAAAGGGTGCTTATAAAAAATACAACATTTTTTAGACACTTTTCTGATATACTTTTTCTAGTAGAAATATTTTTAGATTCTAAGGACTTTTTCTAAAAGAAAAATTATGAGACTAAGGACTATCTTAAAAACCTTAAAAATGTATTTAAAATCTAAAATTTTATATTAGAAAAAGTTCATAGAATCAAAGAAGTTTTCTTGAAAACGTCCCTTATATCAAAAATTTTATTTATCTTTAGCAAAGATTAATAGATTAAATATACGAAAATAAATCCGTAAAATATCTACAAAATTCTATTTTTGTACCAAACACCTCTTATATACCTAGTTGGTAACAACAAACAACTTATTCGTAGCTTTTTCTTTCACGGTCTGTTTTGTTTGACAAATAATAACATAAAAATATTAAAAAAAATGTTAAGACAGCCATAGTAAAACTGTGCGCTTAAACACGAAAAACGGCCATATCCGCACACTACCATTGTTAACTTCAGTAAGTAAAATAAGACAAAAAACACAACCAAAAATTAGAGCAAAAATAATCAAATGGCGTTTTAATATATAACATGGTATTCGATTCTGACAAGCATCCTTTTTAACTGCGTAATCACACACACAAACAGTTTTGAACGAACAAGTTTAAAAACGGACAGTTAAAATCAAGTTGAGGCAGATGCTTTGAACGCGTCCTCGAAGGACGGTTTTCGGCCACAAACACAGTTTTACCCATACGGTTAAAACTGCACAAAAAAAAGAACGCAGTGTATGGCGGCCATTAGAAATACAATATAAATTTAAAAATATTTTTTTAGTTCCAAACTAAGTAATTCTTAGGTTTACAAATTTCTTAATTTATCAATAGCCTTTCAGTAAATGCATAATCTATATTTTTTAATATGATTTTCCCACTATTTAAAAATTAATGATCTACATTCAAGTCATGTTTTGCAGGAATTTTTCGCATCGAAAAATGTGAAGGAAAAAATTCCTGTGTTTCTCGATTAGTAAATAAAAAGTGTTTCTGTAGGAGAAGAAAACACTGTCAACGTTTTTATTGGAATATTTCAAAGCATTTGTAATAAATAACGGTAATATTAATAACGCATTCATTTTAACTATAAAAACTAATTCACCATTATTCGTTTCTTTTATTCAATTGTTCATTTCGTTCTTTAATGGCAACTCCGCAATTCCCGCTCTTTAGTTTAAAGCAAAATTTAAATTTTAAGCTCTTTAAACAATAAAGTTATTAAGAAAGTAATTGATATTGAGGTCAAACACAAAAAGAATATAGCTCAAATTTTTTTCTTTGCAAAGCTATTTCTCATCTACCGTCTAAAAAATTTAAGTTCGAAATGAAATATTTTCATTGTTTGAAGTGCAAAAATTTAGCTACATATATCTTAAATGAAAACTTAAAGTATTGACAATATACCCTGCGGGAAAAAAGGGTTCAGTTGGGAATTGGGATAGGTGAAAACTGAACCGGTTCCGAAAAAACATATCACGAGATAGGTGAAAAGAGCACCGGTTCCTAAAGTACCTATCACCGGTTTATAGTCACGACTTGTCCTTTTAGACTAGTCCTGTGACATGTCACAGAGGCCAATGGACTGTCTCCTAGGACAAGCCCATGTTAAAGTGATCGGTCCCTATCACAATGAACCGGTCCTTTTCCCGCAGGGTACAAATAAGTAAAACTTTTATTTCAAAATATGCGATCTTATGAAAAAATAGAAGTTCCTTCAACGGACAGTAATGGGTTAACAAAAATTTATTTTTTTTCTTTTAAACGATATTTCAATTTCATTTCTAATGATCTTTATGTTGTGCCAATCTAACCATCAATGACGAAGATACAGCCATTTTCTTTTTTAAACTTTGCATAGAAATAGCTCCCCGCATACATCTTCCTTAAAATACAAAATATGCCCCAGGACTCCCAAAACGGTGTTCTTTCAGTGGTAAAAATTTCAAATCAAACCGTACTTTAGACATTTTTATTTTTCAAAATATTATAGTTATTCTGTCACCCAAATCAATGATATTACCCAACTCTAATAGAATACACAAATCTTGCACCGTTTTAAATTTAACATTTTTCCAATAATGGTGGGAATGACGGAAAGTTTTCACAAAAAAAAGTTATTAAAACGCCCGTGTGAGCAAAATGACACTTTGGATCAATTCGTATCGTTTTTGTTTCAATTCGCAAGTTCCATATGAAAACTTTATCGATGGGAAAATCTCAGGAGTTGCCTACTGTCTGTTAAAACCCATAACACTTCGGTTTCTGAGCTTTGGTGTCATAAACAGTCTATAGATGCCATGAGCAGCCTCTATGTGAAATTTTCGAAACTCTTTAATATTTAAGCATTTGTTTTAATCACAATTTTTACTGGGTTTCATCTTTGCATCAATACGAATAAACAATATAACATTGTTTATTTGTCTTTAACTCTGTTTTACTATATTGTATGTGTTTATCCACACCCTCAGACATTTAGCATACAGAATAATATAAACATTTTCAAACGATTCAAAATTGTGTAAAAAAAGTGTAAGTTTGCTTTTAAGTCTAAGAGCATCAAGAACTTTTCTCTTATTTGTTTAATACTTTCATATTCAAATTGTATTTTCATAACATTTTCCTTATTTTAGTTATCCCAGAGTTTCCACCCCTTTGTTTAATATTTATTCATTTAGTTTATTTAAATGAATTGATTCCGCTACTTTTGTCGTAGTTTTTTTTTATTTTAATCTTTTCGAAGCAAATTAAAATTATTTTAATTTCCTTTCATTTATACTCATTATTCAACATTATTTATAGTAATTATTATTTATCGTTGTGTTGGAAATAAGATACGCAATATATTGGGTTAACAAGATGTTGAAAAGTTGTTAATATCTTTAGAATTTTTATTAAATTTGACAAACAAGTGTCCCCATCTATTCAAAATATGTCATTATCTTTATTAATGGTTTGAATTGCTTAAATCACAATTAAATTATCGAATTGTTCTAGTACAGAGGAGACACACCCAGAAAACAGATTTGTGCTGACAACCGAATTTGTTGTCAATCGAATAGTTCAGTTGCAGCAACCGAATCGTCACTACTGAACTGTTATTGAGGCAACCGAAATACTATTATCACAGTTAAATTACTCATGTCTCAATTGGTTTTCAGTTGTCACAACCGAAAAATTCGGTTACCACAACCGAACCATTTAATTGTCAGCAAGAAATTGTTTTCTCTGTGCAGGTTCATTGTGACAAAAATATTCTCTTGTTTACTATAAGATGATAATTTTGTTTGTGGCGATAAAAATTCAATTATCAGAATGGAGTTTTATATTTCAGTTGATCCAGGAATATATTTGATTTCTACCGCTGAACAATTCGGTTGCTGCAACTAAACTATATGGTTAGCAACATGTTTCGTTATTACAATGAATCGGTTTACTCCAAGAGCGTGTGTGTGCATTTACAATTGCCAAAAACTCTATATTCAAGACATTTGTTAATAATAGGTTTTAGTTTCGTAATACTTTTTGACCATAAGTTTCTCATGTTTTTATTTATTTCACTTACTTGATTCTCGGAATAAGTCACAACATTTGAAAAGTTGTTTTATTATCATTTAATTTCTCTACAATATTCAGTTAGTTGTGCTTCATTTTATTTCCCTTTTCTTTATCATCATTATATTTATGTGCATAATTAATTATGAAAATGAAAATAATATCTTAGCATATACATACAATAATATTAATAATGCAATGTTAGTTATTACCAAACAAAAGGATTGATTTAACATAAATGCTTTTAAAATAATTAAAAATAACACAAACAGATAAAAATTCTATAGGCTGGTAGGATCGATACATATAAATCACTAATGTCGGCATAAATTATTTTAAATTGTAAGCAACAAATAAAATTGAATACTATAATATTATCCATAAATTTTTGACTTGAGATAAAACAGTACTGTAACTAAACTATTTGAAAGACAACAAAATTAAAATGTATAGCATTAGTGTACTAGGATATTTTTGGTCAGACTTTTAACTAAACTATCTTAAAATATTTAGTACACCTTATCACAATAATAAAGTAAAAATCAATCCTCTAAATTGCATTTCCGTATTCCCGACTCTGTGAAAAATATATTATGGCTAAACGTTTAGTAAAAATTTTTACTTTTTTAATATTTATGTACCTTCTACTATTTTCACTTTTTTTGTTAATATTTGTTCCTAGAATTTAAATAATTGTTTAGAATTTTATAAACATTAAACATTCTGCTGGAAACTTCAGGAAATAAAAAGTCGTGTTAACATCTGTGAAAAATTTGACCACCGAGCCAAGTTTAGACGCTAGAGTTAAGAAACTTTTAATACAGTGATTTTATTTAGGAAGTTGTTTGAAAAAATATTTTTTCGATTTGAAAAAAAAATGCAGTTTGGAGCCTTTAGATGAAACAGCAACTAAAATACTTTTTCAAATATTGGGTATACAAGTTAATAATGTCGATCTTTTTGCTTGAGAAGGGGCAAGATCTGGCCTATTAGGCGTGGGGGCCAAAACTTCCCATCTACTGTTTGCCAAATAGTTTTTGACCGGTCTTGCAACATGTGGCCGAGCGTTGTCATGATGGAAGATTTTGACCTCGTGTCTGGTCGAATAATCTTGACGTTTTTCGGTGATTGCTCTCTTCAAACGAATCAATTGTGTTCGGTACAGGTCCCCTGTGATTGTCTGACCCGATTTTAACAGCTCATAATACAAAACACCCTTCTGATCTTACCAGTTACCTTGGCGCCATGGATATTCGGCTACGGCTGGTTGACCGGGCTTTACGTATGACTTTTTGCGATTGGAGTTATCGTAGTGTATCCATTTTTCATCACCAGTAACAATACGATGCGAAAATTACTTCTGTTTATAGCGTTCAAGCAGCATTTCCGACATGCGAAATCGCCTTTCAACGTCTCTCGGCTTCAATTCCAATATTCTTGTTTTTGAATGAATCCCAATGCTTTTAAACGTAGTGCAATGACTTGTTGTGTGACTCTCAATGAAAATTCAAGTTCTTCTTGCGTTTGACACCAATCTTCGTCGAGTAATGCTTCAAATTCCTCATCTTCAAACTTTTTCTGCTGACCAGGTCTCTCCTGGTCTTCTGTATCGAAATCACCACTTTTGAATCGCGCAGTTTTTTGAGTTGGTGCATGTCGACCGATTCCTCGATTAATCGCCTGTATTTCGGTTAACGTCGAAACAAAAAATTTAAAACTCTAATAATTATGTTATTCGACCCGAATAATCGGTTAAAATAGGTCAATTAACCGGTTAAATGTTTAATATAGATTTTTACCTTTATTTTTCTTAAAACTTACAAGTTTTGTAAGTTTGGGTAAGAAATTAAAAAGAAATCCTTAGGAAATAAACACTAATGCAATTTTTTTAAAATGGAGTGAAAGAGATCTTTAAGGATTACATAACTTTAAGGAGCATCAAAAAACAAGTGCTATATATGCTTAAGGATATACGATATACAATTTTTAGTTTTTGTTTCAAATACTTAAAAAATCCTAATTAATATAAATTAGATTTTTACGCCCTTCACTACAAGGTTGCATTTGTTTCAAATCAATGTCATACAATTCACTTTTTAATTCCGTAGAAATTTCTTATTTTCTTCTTCCAAGAAAATATTTAACAATCGGTTTCAATCACATCAGTTCTAAAGCATATTTCACTGTAATCAATTCTATGGAATCCGTTTACATGAACATAAATGTAAGATATAGCTAACAAAGATTTGTTCCAGAAGTGGTTTTAGAAGCAATATAAGAGAATACTTTAAATCATTTCAAAAAAAATTGACGGTGTTAAAATTGACAGAAAACTATACCTTAAAGAACTAGAAGTTTTTCCACAAGTCGTTCCTTGGAACAGAAAATGTAGCTGTTAACTTTAAAAAATGCAGTTCTGAAGCTACTTCAACCTTAGAGTATAAGAAAATTTTAAATTTTTGGGATTAGTCAGAGCTTGAATAAAACATGTGGCTAGGTATTTCGTAACAAGCACTACTTATGTTCTAAAATAATAATAGAAAATGGCTTTCGAATCGAAAATTTTATTTTCTTAGAAACAGTTTTGATAAAAATTACAAAATAAAAAGATAAAATGGATTTGAATAAGTCGATTTACAAAAAAAAAATAAAAATTTTAAGTACTTTAGTAGAAACAAGTTCCTCGTGAAAAATATTTCAGAACTTCCTTATTTGAACAATTTACTAGGTAAGGAGGGTCCCCCTCAGAAACATAAGTGTTATAAAGTTTTATTGATTTTGGTAAATCTTGGGAAATTTTCTTTGGTCGACATTCTGAATGCAGCTATTGTTTATTTAAAAATTTAATTGTTTTGTGACAGTGATAAATAAATAATATAATCGACAAAATGCCGTACATCGGTAAAACACTGCGTTTATATATTTTATGATTACGGGTTTACTTCCACTTAATATGTCTGACAACATAAGTCCTCAGATTCCTCCCAAAAACCACCAAATGTCTAAGGGATGATTTCTTAAAAAGTCCCAAGATGCTTCAAATATCCTAAAAAATCTCTTTGTTAACCAATGAAGCTATCAAAACAGCTCATCGTGCTGTAATTTAAAAAAAAAAATACTTTAAGTCTATATTAAACGGTTAATCGGTTTATCGCCATTTTTTGCGATTAATCGACCCGAATAACCGATTAATCAATTTTCGTCATTGTTCGAATAACGCCCTAACCAGTTAACCGGCAGTGCCAAATAATTGAAAACACTAATTAGAAGTTTCTCAACACGAACGCCTAAATTTGGTTCGGTGGCTCGGTGATTTTAACTAGCAGCAAAGCCTAACTTTTGGTTCTCGAATTTATTTTGTTATTATTTAGCTAAAGTTTGAATTTTTGGTGTACAACTCTCAATCAGAAATACCATTTAATTAATCAATTGATGTAAATATAAATTTTAAAATATGCAAATTTTATAATTTGGCACCCACAAAAGATAAAATGAAAAATTACTTGTGCCAAGTTTAAAATTATTTGATGTGGTCAAAGATTTGATTTTAAAAATAAATAAAAAATTGCCTTAAACACATCGGACTTCTTATCAGATAAAGTGTTTTGCAGAGAGTTAATTCTCATTACTTAAACATAAAGAAAAGAACGGCCGAGGGTTATCGAAATTTAGTGGAAGTTTACGGCGAGCATGCTCTATCTGAACATCATGTCGGTGGTGATTTGTTAGCATTAAAAGTGATGCTTTTGAACTCAAAACAGGGAACGGCCAGGTCAACCCATAAAGTTTGAAAAGGAAGAATTGGAGGGATTGCTCTATGTGGATAAATGCCAAACGCTTTAGGCGTTGTCAGAATCATTGGGAGTGGACGAATCGTCAGAAAACGCCTAAAAATCATGGAATTGATTCAAAAAAAAAGTTTAGGAAAAAAACTATTTAAACATTTTTAAAAAATTTTATATATTATATAATTTTTTTGTCGAAAAAAATTAAGCTCTTTTATTAGTAGTTTTAACCGTTAAACTGATTTGACTTGAATTACACTGAGAAAACACATTCATTGTGTCAACCGAATGGTTTGGTTGCAGCCTTCATGTTTTTGATTGTCGCAACTAAGTCAAGTTAAAAATAATGTTCCGGAATATATGTTGTATTAACCGAATTTGTGTCGCCACAAATGAAAATAATTAAATGGATATGGTTAGTAATCGAACGGTGAAACTGTTTTTCCAGTGTCGATTATAGTGCTGTCCCAGCGCCAAAATAATAGCACCGTCCCATGTTGATATCGATTCTTTATAAAGCATGGACAAATTAAATAATATTTTTTTTTTTTAATAAGTTGTTACAATTTTGAAATAGGCTGATTTGAAAAGTTTTACATAAAAATTGTCACTGCTTCTTTTCAAAAAAACGAAAGAATGTTTCATGAAGTGTTGTGAAAGCACCCTTGTTAAGCTTTCGCAAAGCCCTTTAATTAATTGTTATTTAATTTCTTATATTTTTTTCAATACAAAATCGTAAAATGTTTTGTAAACTAAGTGCTGTGATAGCACCTATTTAAATCTTTGGCAAAGCTTTTATAGTTATTACACAGAGAAAACATATTTATTGTGACAAACAAATTTTTGGCCAACCGAATGGTTCGGTTGGGGCAACCGATATATTTGTTTGTGGCAGCAGAAATTCGGTTAATACAATAGAAATTCGGTTATTACAACAAGATTTCAGTTAAAGCAATATATTTAAATTTTAATTGTGATTATCGCAACCAAATAATTTAGTTGCTTAAACCAAATTATTCAGTTGGCTAGGAATTCGGTTGTCACAACGAATCCGTTTTCTCTGTGTAATTTTCCAGTTTTTTTTTTTTTAACTGTTTTAAAAGTGGTTACTTTTTAAATCCACGGTATACTTTTAACATTCCAAAATTTTTACGTGAATACACATATGTTTTATTAGGAACATTTAATAATTGAACAAAACTTAAAACATTCAAAATTTCTTATCAGGATCCTTGAAATAACCTCGAACACTTTCTAACATGATTATACTCATATCAAAGATTATTTTAAAGGGTGGTTAAATTTTAAGGGCCGATGTTGATTTTGAACAAAACAAAAATTATTTAGGAAATTATTGTCATTTCTTTTTATTATGATAATATGGTATGGTTCAACTGTGTATGGAATAAAATATCGGCCAAATGGCCGCCGCAACCTCGGCGGCACACCTCCATCCGATGGTCCAAATTACCGATGTCGCTGGGGCATAATTGAGGTTCTATGCCGTTAATGTGGCGAATTATCTCATCCTTTATCTCTTGAATAGTTGCTGGCTTATCGACCTACACCTTTTCTTTCAAATAACCCCAAAGAAAGAAGTCCAACGGTGTCACATGATAGTGGCGGCCAATTAACGTCGCCACCACGTGAGATAACACGGCTATTGAATTTGTCGCGCAAAAGAGCCATTGTTTCGTTAGCTGTGTGGCAAGTGGCACCGTCCTGTTGAAACCACATATCATCCAGGGCATATCCTCAATTCCTGACCACAATGAGTTCGTTATCATCTCGGGATAGCGAACACCATTGACGGTGAATGCTTGGCCGACCTCATAACACACTATCCGCACAACGAACTGGGCGAGCATGCACAGGTATTTTCACAGACCCGGGTTCAGAGACACAATTCTCCCGATTGCGGACACATTTGGTCGATTATGCTGACCAAAAAAAATCACGAAGTGCACGAAATGCATTTTGATTTGAATGCTCATTTTTATAATAAGCCTGAATAACTTTAACGCGTTGCTCGATTGTATATCTTTTTATGGTTCAAATTGAGTTAGTCTGAAATTGAGAAATGTCATATATATATATATATATATATATATATATATATATATATATATATAGATATATATAAAACCCAGATTTATATATATCTATATTTATATATATATAAAATAAAAGAAAAAAACACCATTGAAAAGTTTTAAGGTCCAATTAATTACAATTGGCTGCAGTGACTTAAGCTTTGTTGCAAAAGTCAACAAAAGTTGACACCCATATTTGACTTGAATAAATTAATTGAGATTCACCAAATTGCATATTTTTTCTTTTCAATTTATTGAACTTGTTTGCCTATATGTAATTTTTAAGGTCTGTTATTCTCTATATTTAAAGACTTTTTCTACAGCAACCTTAATTTAGTAGTTTCTCTTTTTTTAAATAGTTAAAGTTTGTATTGTATCTGAAGGTTATCAAGCAACACTATCATTTCTCTAATATTTTCTTGTTAAATTTAAACTATTTTAAGTCTTATACTTTCACTTTCACTTTCTTATTTTTGTTTAAAATATCTTATAATATAAATTTCCAATTTACTTTCATTAAATCGAATATACTTTGGATCGCAATTTCCAATAAATGAAATCACTGGCAAGAAGAAAAGGAACTACAAAAACAAAATAACAATCACTCCCTAAAGACTTTTAGCACGCAGTTGTCTGTTTTAACAGAAAATTTATGATTATTTTAAATTAAAACGGAAACATGTTTTCAGCGAACTTAAGTCAGTTGTCGTTGTCGTTTTCGTACCAATATCAGCAGCATATGAAAAACAAAAACAATGGGAACTATATGGGAACATGCACACACATTCAAATTGTAACGAATGAACGGGAACGACAACGATAATAATACATAAATGTTTGTGATATAAAATCACACTCTTGTAATATAAAAAGACAAAAAAATACTATATATATAGAAAGGACCTTACACAACAACAAAAAAAGTGTGGACATAAATGATAGTAAAACTCTATACCATATTTTTATATGGTTTGAATTCTTTCTTCTACTTACAACTTTCATACTTTGTAACCATTTGAAATAAATACATTGAATATGAAATTATAGGAAAAAGGGCCATAAGAAGATTTAAACTGGTATATAAACCCAAACAAACAGCCAAATCTATTCACTACTACTTCTCTTCTCTAGAGCTTCTTTTCCCTATAAGTTTAATGGCAAAACGTACAACACCGCTCATTTATTCTGTTTAAGTCATTAAAGGTTATAATAAATTCATTTGGCTTTGGGTACGTGCAAAATGGCAAACAAATAAATAAAATCATACTTTAGCTTTCTATATTGTATGTCAAATCTACTTCACTCTTCCTTTTTTATAGTATTCTAACTAACTGCTACTGTATAGACTGTATAGATTTCCCTTTCCGCTAAAAGTTATCCGAATATGCTAGAGTTTATAGAATTGACTTTAAATACGGTAAATTTTACACAATGAGATGAGTTATAATTGTCGCGATAGTCTACAATAAGCCCAAAATAATTGTATACTTTAGAGAGAAACAAAAGAAGATGTTTTTCATTATCTGAAGAATTTAAAAAACCAATATCTGGAAATTGGGGATTATGTTTGAAAGAATTTAGTCATAATTCCCAAAAATAATGTGGGATATATGACCATTTATAAAACAGCCATAGTCCTCATGGCAATTAATATTGATTTGATGTGGGAATAATGCCCCAGCGAAACCACCATTTAACACACAAGAGAAAATGTCTAAGCTCTGCAGATGGACGCTACGCAGAAAACCTCTCTTCAGCGAAATCAGCTTCGGACATGCCTGGAAGTGCAAATCGTGGAAGTATAAATCGTAAATGTGATTGAAACTGGGACTATAACTATCCAAATAATGGCGTTTGTATATAATACTCCAGACTAATACTCAAGGGATCTCAACTTTTTATGCAGTGAATTGTGTTAATATCAGGAAAATAGGTTATGGTAAGGAGAAAATAGGGTATAGTATTTGTGGACCTTTGATCGAATTTCTCTAAATTATAAGTGTCAGGAAACACTTGTGCTGGGTGTTTATTTCACATACGGGTAGTTCCACCAATGAAAGAATTTTCTCTGTGAGGCACATTTATTGTGCGATTCACTGGATCGACCACAAACGAATGAAATCTAGTGCCCAAGCATGTATTGCGAATAAACACACAAGTCCCTTTGGTAAGTTCACTTATCTCAGCATAACATTTCCCATGGTGGTATCGATAGAATAGTGTTTGATACACTACTGACGTTGGAGAGCGACGACTCCCTCCTTTGAAAATGGTTTAGAAGCTCTAAAATATATCTTAAAGCCACTACCAATGTATAGGAGTCGTATTCCATTTTTGGTCGAATGTATGTGGTAAAATAGTAAGGGGATCAGAAGTAAAGTATTTCCTCTTCCGGTTAAAAAAGCCAAGACACTTAAAAATATCTTTCGAGACTTGATTTTTATTTATTTGTTTTTTATTTATTTTTTTTTATCTATTTAAATTAAAACTGAGTATAAGGTAACTAATACAAAATAAATAACTTATATATTTCAATAATAATTAAACATTTGAGTAACATAACTTTTCCATAGAACATGAAGGCTGAATTTTCGAAACTTTCAAGAACTCTGATAAAGACCAGTATGGGACACTTTTTTTTGGAAAAATGAATTTCCAGTAACTAATTCAGCCAGAAAGTTGGCATTATAAAACGGATCAGTGGATATATAGTCATCCTTTATAAAAGTAGGAATAGAGGAACTTGTAGGAATTTAATGCTGCCGAGCTGGTCCTTCAAGTCAAATGAAATACACAAAATCCTTTTTATATTTTTGACAAAAAATAATACAAATATTTATATAAAAGTATTTCAAACAATTATGTAAAAATTTGAAAAAATTTGTTTTACATCAAAAACAAAGAAAATATGATTCCTGTCACTTGAATGTTACAATATAAAAAACTCTAAGTAGTTGAATTGAAAATTTACATAATAATTCAACAGAACTGGCATTAGCCTTTACTTTTTTAACGAATGATAAAAAGCTTCACAGCAAGATTTTTTACAACAGTTTGCCTTTAAATGTTTTCTGTAACAGGTTCATTTACCACCAGTTTCATTATATCAAGTTATAAAACTCATTCCCGAGAGCCAAAATGTAAGGTTGTACTTTACAAGAACCAGCAATCTGTCCTAGTGTGGATGAAACAAACCTATTGCTAATGTGTCAAATCCCATACTCCGAATTTATTGTTAATGGGTCCAACCCCTTACAAAAATTACTGGTTGCAGGACATAAACTACAATCCATGCTATAGCGATATAAGTTGTTCTGCAACCTGTTCTTCGGATATTTACTTTTTACTGGGTCTTACTGCCACGAGGAGAAGGACGAACTCTAGCACGTAGACGCTGTTGATTTAGAATATTTGAACGTCTTAGTATTTTAAAATAAATAATTTAAGTAAGTAGACTCTGTTTCTTTTAGCAATTTTTTACGTCAAAGTACTTAGAGCATTTTGTTCACGGTTTTTTGTGCAGCGTATGCCTATTCACACCCCAATCACTGAATTGTTTCTTTTGTATCTCACTGCCGTTTTCCACGTCTGGTTAAACCAACTCTTATAATTGTACTTAGCTGAAATGTGTTTTGAAGTAATAAGAAATTTCCCTTCCAGAAAAAATCACTCGTGCATTTCGCAGCGGCATCAACATTTCCGTCCACGAAACAAAGTTTCCAATTGAGTTACCAATCAAAATAGTTGAGTTAGACCCAGCGAGGCTAGTTGGTAGTGTGATAGCTTATCAGTGCAAGGGTCGTGGGTTCAATTACCTTCAGAGGCTCTGACCTTTTTTCGCTACAAAGAGCCGATGTTTTGTGTAGTGTTTGGATAGGGGATAAGAATATATTTTGTAATTACATGATTAATATAAATAATAATAAAAATAAAAATTTTGAAACTCTTAGAAATTTTGTGTTCTTTAAAACTATCTCTTTCATTGCAATTTACCTAAAGATTATTTCCATAACGATTTTTATGTTTTTATTTCAATTAAAATACGCTAAGATTAATGATTTTAAAATCTCTGCATATATTAAATTTACTGTTAAGTATTAAAAATACATAAAAACACCGACTTTAAAATAACATTATAATCCTCGGTGTACTTTGTATATTATATTCTGATTCATTCTCTGGTTGAAAAAATAGAAACTCAAACTCATAACAACTTATATGTCTTCCATGGAAAATATGATGATTATGTTACATTGCATATTACCGCTTATGATGTTGTCTCATTAAAGTCGGATTTTCTTTTCTTTTTTTTTGTATAAAGCCAAAGGGAAACATGTATTTACCTGCATATTATAAAATATGTCTTTATGGTTAAAATCTTTACAAAAGAATTTTTATATAATACTTTGTGTATGGAGACATTTTTTCATTATACATCTATTTAAAAAGGTTTCTATAAATGTTTTAAAAATAATTCAAACAAAATAATTTGTATTAAAAATTTTAAACAAATTCTCAAAGCAAACTCTATGATCAAAAGACAGTTTTATAAGTAGTTGTAAGTTTTCTCTTAAATAAAGTATAAAAAACTTTTGAGTTATAATTTGTGTACAAAGTATTCAGAGTTTTAAATAATTTTTTTTAATATAAATTCTTTAATTCTTAAGACTCAACTATATTAAGGGGGATATATAGGTAGTCTCAAAACCATTTTTATTAATTTGATTTGCATTTAATTTTAAAGAAGCATTCTGTTCTTAATATACTACAAAAATTTCCATGCAAGAAAATGTTTTGGACATATAAGATTAAGTTGGGGCTATAACTAAAGCATTTGCGATCGTAATCTGCAGAAAAATTAACATAAACCTTAGAATTAATGCTTCGAATGCTGTATTATGTTTTCCGTCTACTTTTTCAAATTAAGGTTTTGTGGGTAGCTGCCAATTAGACGGATACATGGGGCTTGTCCTCTGGAAAATTCCCACTACCGGCTTCGCTAACAAAAATGTTTTCTGTGTAGTTGACCTTCTTAACGCTTAAGGATTTCTTCTTCTAGGATATGCCTTACTCCAGCTCCTCTAACTAAAGCTTTTTTACATATAAATATGACCCGTTTAAACAGATCAGATCTCATTTGAACATATTTTACCAGACCTTTGTAGATTCTAAAATTAAGGACAAATTTGAAACCTATTTTGATCTGATCCAATCCGGATAGATCTGGCTTACTATATATAGTCAGATCCAATTTTACCTTAACATACTATATCTAATAAAATTCAATAGTTAAAAAATACTTTTATTTTTAAACAAAAACCTTATATTCAATACCCTCTATAAACAAATTTCTTGAAAATCACTTTTTGAAGTAATAATTTTTACTGATGGCAGCTACATATCTAACAAAAATTTCAGAAACAATTAAATTTTTGTACCTTATTTTAATATTTGTTTTTTCTGTATCAACCATACAATTTGTTTTTGAATGCAATACCCTCTATCAACCACATTAAGGTTATTCACTCATTACAAATATAGTTTTACTACGTATATTAAAGAAAGTTGTTTCCTACAACTTTTAAAACAAATGCTTTCATCATAACAATTTAATTTAAATGCTTATTTTTTATTGTGACCTGTAGAAAACTTGGTTAAAGAAACGGTATTCAGTCAATGCATTTTGACATGCAAATTAAAAAAAATTATGAACAGCTATCAAAGAGTACTTAAAATTAATTTTGTGTGGAATTCAGGGCATAACTAAGAGACTTACTTACTTAGAGACTACTTATATCAGAATAAAAGGATCAAAATTCCTGATATCATTCTCAACAAATCATGAAATGCAATTTACGAGGTTTAGGCCTGGTCGAGCTAAAAAATTAGGCAACAGTTTCGCGATTACGAATTTTGATGAAGAATACAATAATTTATCCAACTGAATTAAAGAGTTTACAAAATACTGAAGGCGTTGTGGTGTAATGGTTAAGGCGTTGGCCGTTACTCAGAATTTTGAGAGTTCGATACCCAGCGGAGGCAACATCAATTTAGAAAATTAATAAGTATAAGTTTTCTTTCACTCATATATTCCCAACGTTCCCAACGTTCTCCTTCGTTGCTCCCACAGCACTCAACCCCATCGAAGTAAAAAAAATCATAACAGGGCTATGAACTAAAAAGCTTCAAAAACTTTGGAAAGTCTGTATCAGATGGAGGGCACCAACTGCACCAAGTCCTTTACTTTTTACCACCTTTCATCTCTCACCTATCCCGTTTATTTAGTAAAAATAATTTCTTGAGTGTTGCTTCCCTTAAAAAAATTACAAAATATTCATGAAATAAAGCCTGTTATACCACGTAAATATCATTTCTTTTATAATAATTTAGTTCACATAAAATCAAAATAAGTGTAAAATATGTAGCAAATCCTCATTATCTTGTTTCTTTTTAATTGTTTTGTTAATGCTGAAGAAAACGATGAAACTTAATTGAATTGCAAATAATATCTTTTTTTTTTCTTTGCAATACCCTCTATCAACCATAGTGCCCCAAATAACGTAAAATAATGAATTTTTTTCTTTGATTCTACAAGCATATGAGGACTTTTAAATATTATATTGAATGTTCTTTTTGTTTTTTTTTTTGTTCCAATATACAGGAGAGAAAAATAAATAAAAAATATATTGAAATTAAATGATCCTGAGCTTATTGGGTATTAAAAGATATATCTATATCCTTCTTTTATATTTAAATTTCGAAAATTTCTAGAGAAGGCACCTTTCTAATAAAAACTATGAAACTGCATATCACTATAAAAAATTATATCTTCCAACTGTCAAAAATTCATTTTGTAAAAAACAAAAATTAGGGAATATATTTAAATGCAAGCAAGTAGAAAAATTGACTTTGAGAGGGTTAATTTAAAGATTTAATAATAATAAATATTAATCATACATCATGTTATACTATCACAACCAAAATACATGAAAATTTTCTATAAAATTTTCATTAATATGTCATAAATTATCATTTTAAGAACACTTCAACAGAATTGTTATAATTATTTTATATTTATGTGGATGTGTCTGTGTGTGTGTGAAAAACATTAAAATCAACAGCAATAAATGTCAACAAGAAAATTTAACAAAAAATACAAATATACAACCAAATTCAAGGCTAAAACAACCATATAAAATAACCCAATAAACCAAACGATATCGTTAATAATAACGACTACATACGATAATTACTTGTGACATAAGAGTAATAGATTTTCTGTTCTAAAATCTAGGAATCCCAACGAAATTCCGTGGAATTACCAGGCGGTTTCCATATCGAAAATGATATCTATTATAACAGAATGGGATAACTAAATTGTGTTCTAATTTTTCATCAGACACCTAGAAGCGAATAAATTCGACCTTAAAAATTTATTTCACTGCAAATATTTTTCATTTAAACAAATTTTTCCATGACAAATCAATGTTTTACATCCAAAAACCCTTCTTCGCCTTCAAAAATGTTTGTTCACCTCGATGAATCTTTTTCGGTTCTTACAGGTGATCATTTTCTGGTTTATTGGGATAGTCTACTAATAAATGAAATAAGATTTAAACACAAACACACCCAAGCACACACAATAGTCTTAAATACAAAAGCTTAACACAAAAGTAAATCAAAAATTTTTATGTTCACTTATAAGCAACAAGCCATTTAAATACACATTAAACATAACAACAATATAGTATATATAAATTCACCACAATACTTATAAATGTGAGCGAACCACCATGTTCGAGTGTGTTTGTATTCGTGTGTCTCTAAGGAGTTTGAATACACAAAATGTATATACAAACACTAATAAAAAGGCTTAAAAATGTTTTAAATATTTAAACAGGCAAATGTATTATTAAAGTAATAGGATACCAACTAATGATCAATGTATACATACAGATAAGAGCATGAATGAAACAAATTTTTATTTAGCTTCTTCAAGGCTAAATAAGACAATATAAAATGGAATACAGAAAGGACAGTGAGTGTTTTTCTACAAGGTTTTTTTATAAAACTTTTCACTATAATAGTATTTTATTTCACGAAACATTGTCTAAGGCCAGCTGAAATAATATCTTCTTAGTTTTGTGTGTTGAAAGGCAAGTGTACAAGGACACGATATATCAGTATATATTTAAGTCTGTGTGCGTTTTTATATGGCTTTGAAAATTTATTGCATATTCCCAGGTCACGCATAGTCAAGTCATGAATTGTTTCTTCTTCTTCTTGTTCCTATAAGGACTGCCACATAATGATGCTTTCAATGCTTGGGCTGAAAATGTTTTCAATTTTTACTTAGTCACTGAAAGAAGTGGAGATTTTTCAACGTTATTTTCTTGGAAAAAGTTTGTATGTATGTGCCAATATAAAATTGGTGTATAAAAGTATTGCAAATTCTCTTTATATAATTTGTTTCTCCTGTATATAACGAGTATGGATAATACAAAATATAGCGACTTAATAGACTTAATATCCTTCACCTACCACACATTTATATTCATTTGGTTGTCGTTCTGTTTGTAACAATTAGAAATGTATTTTAAGATTCAGAAAAGAAATAAATACATTTAACCTCTATACATCCGGGTTTTTCATTGTCTGCGGAAATTTGGAACAGGGCTTGTCGTAAATTTTTCAAAATGACACTAAATGTACCAAAAAAAAATAATGTTTATCGTATACGTTGTTATTTTCTTTTCAAATTGGCGTTAGCAAAATGAATTTATATCACATAATTTTTTTTGTAAAATTTTGAACAAAGCACTAAGTCAAACCTCACTCTAGAAAGTTGTCGTTAGATGATTCATAACGATTTTAAAGTTGGCTTAAGCCATCTGCCATCAGTTTAACGATCTTGCTTGATGATAATGCTACATATCCTGGAAATGTTTTCTACTGGTTTGCTGAACTAAATCACGGTCAATCTTCCATTTGCGGTGAAATTTGTAAATATCGTTCAAAAACATCGTTGCTGTATGGTTTATGATACGAGTATGTGACATACCTTGAATTAGAAGCATTTCTGGAGATCGCATCACATTGTTTCAAAAATACCAAAATCTTATATTTATTTAATACCCTCTATGAACAAATTTTTCTGTTTAATGACTGACTCTGACTCAAAATTTAAGACAGACAAAAATAATTTTGGATACTTTTTTATATTTGTTATTCCTCTATCAACCATATTACTTATTTATGAATGCAATAGCCTTTATCAACCACAATTATGTAATATATTATAACTAAATTTATTATAAAACAACTGCCTAATCATAATTCTGAATTGTCAATTATCAGTTGCTGTTGCAACAAGTGTAAAAATTCCATGCGGTAAATACTTGTTTTGTATATCATTCCTAAGTTACAGCCATTTTATGGTAATTTTTATATTTTAATTGTAAGGCATACTTGTAAGAAATTACGCTTTTCAAGCCAAAAAGATTGGTATTAATTAGTTAAAAGTTTATTAATTTGTAATTTAATTGAAATATATCATTATAGGAGTTTAAACTCAATTTTGTATAAACCAATAAAAAAAACAATTAAATTATTCGTTTACTTTGGAAATTGAGGGTTTGAGTAGCCTTTTCCAACAGTAATTAACATACTAAAGATTTTTATTTTTGAATGCAATACCTTCTATGAACCACATTAAGATTATCAGATTATTAAATATATATTAGTACTACATATGTTCTATTAAGCAAAATTGTTTCCTACAACTGTTTATACAACTGTTGAAAATTATATAAAGGTCATTTAAACGCGTGTTCACTAGCGTTTCCCGGATTCTTAAAGAAATTACATTAAGTCAATACAATATGACGTGCAGATTACATAAAAATAACGAACAATTATTGAAGAGTACTCAAACTAAAAAATCAATACTTAAAATAATAAAACCGTTTGAGTTTGAAAAATGTAGTTGGAATGCATTGTTTAGCAACAATTTTTTTAAATGCAAAACTTATTCGTTTTACGAGCTTATAAACAGGTCGATCCAAAAATGATTCAATATTTGCGAAATTAAGATCTCTAAATTATTTACCAAATTGTGATGTAAAATTTAATTTCAATTTTGATGAAGAATCAAATAACTTAACCAATCGAATTAAAGAATACACAGTTTACATTTAATTGCACTGTTATTAATTGTTA
This sequence comes from Eustalomyia histrio, assembly GCA_949748255.1. Classification (NCBI taxonomy): domain Eukaryota; kingdom Metazoa; phylum Arthropoda; class Insecta; order Diptera; family Anthomyiidae; genus Eustalomyia; species Eustalomyia histrio. Next base: position 73,407,561 of record OX456526.1, read on the forward strand.
TATTTAAAACAAAATTTAAAGACAATTTCGAAACTTTAATAAAACTGCAAATTATATCATATTTTTTACTTAGCAAAGGATACTGCAAAAAAATATTTAAATTTTTGATTTACAATACCCTCTATCAACCACAGCGAACAAAGAAAAATATTATATTATTTTTATATGCAGGATTCTGTAGTTATAGTTAACAAATATTGTAGAAGATAGATTGATTCATAATTTAGAAATTTTGCACATAACTAAATCAGAGTTTTACCTGTACTAAAATATGTCGTTTGAATATGCTCTCGATACATTTCCCAGTTACCAAGTTCAGAGTGAGAAAAAGCTTCGAAAACTGTATTTTAAGAATGTAAAGTATATACATAGATAATAAGGTCGTATATTTCGAAGAATAAAAGCAAAAAAAATATTTAATTTTTATGGTTTTGAAAAAAAATTCAAGATGACATTGGTAAATTATAATCTTTCATGTTAATCAGCTAGACTACGGTTAGCAAATTTTTTTTATTGATTTTGTTAATCTTTTCCGGATAATCGTTATAAAACAATGTTTAAAAAAAAATAAAAAAATAAAAAAAAAAAATAATCCACAAAAAACACTTTGTTTTTTTACCTTCTTAAATTTTTGAGCTTAAGGTTAGTTTTTTATAAATAAAAATATTATTTATTTTTCAATATTTTGCTACTCCATTATTATTAATAATAATATGCGTAAAAATTTAGGAAGTTTTAAATCGAAACAAGGCAAATAAAAATTAAAAATAAAAAACACTGTGTTAAAATTTTCTTGGGAGTAGTTAATTTTGTTTAATAAATCACATCAAAACTATCTGATAATTTGGGAGAAGTCTCAGCTGAACACGATGAGGTTTCACCAGGAAATGCTCCAAATGGAAACTAGAAATACGGGGAAGGTTTCAGTTGCAGGGTTAGCAGAATATTGTTGGAGCATGAAACCAGACGAAGTCCGAATAGACAGAAATCAGTTTTTAGAGTAAATCGAAAATATAATTTTATTTTATATATTTTTTTATTTATTTTTATTTTTGTAAATATAAATATAATAGAAATATTAACAAAAACATATTATATTTAACTAAATTAAAAATGAATATATTTTTTCCATAAAGCTATAAAAAATTCATAAAATTTATATGGGATTCCCCCTTAGGAGTGTTCGGAAGTTATAGGTCCCAAAGAAAAAATGTTGCTCTTGAAAAAGTAATATGGGTCGGTCATATATTTTAACCCTCACCAATATATTAATTAGTAAACATTACAAAACAACACAAAAACAAAACGTGACTTTATAATCATATTCAGCGACATTGAAAATCGTCATGAAACCCTATAGGATTTTCGGAATGTTGTGCAGTGTAATTATCATATTTTAGAGTCTTTTAAAATAGTTTCTGTTAGATGTACTTTAGATTTTATGTCTTGGTAACTCCTTTCTACATTCATTTAAATATGACATTTTTAGAAAACATACCCCTTTGCGGAAAATATAAGTTCAATTACCAACAAAACTATACAAATGTATTTATAGAAAGGTAGTTAAAAGCACATATGTATATTTACTTTAATGTAGTGTATATTTATTTACGAAAACTTAAGGTTTATCTGTGCATATTTTCAATACCTTTCACACAGACCAAGAAAGTAGCAAAATGAGTTTAATTTACATATTTCCCAAAAAATTCAAATAAAAAAAAAACACATTTTCCTACAAATAAACATCATACTAACATCTTTATAGACATGGTTCTTACCAGAATGTGGTGTAGTGGTTAGCGCGTTGGACTGTTACAGAGACGGTTGCGTGTTCGATCCCCAGTGACGACAACATTAATTTTGGAAAATAACATTTATGAGTTTTTAACTCTCATGCTTAACGCAAAGTTCTCCTTCGGTGTTCCCAACACGCAGAGAAAAAACATGATTGCGACAATAGTATTCGAGGAGCATCATAAATTTTTGGATTTATGACCAAATTATGCCAATAAAATAACCATAATTTTACCATAATATGGTCCTTAAAGTTATATTATGATTCAAAAATTGCCATATTATGATTCTAAATAAGCGTATTATGATGTTGAATTTATCATTTTATGATCGCATGTAATTATAGTATGCTCAAAATGTTATCATATTATGGTCCCATAACAATATTATGGTTCCTGAATTATCATTATATTATCCCTACAATATGATATATAAGATCTTTCTTATTATATAATGATTATTAATATACATATTATGACTATCTAATATATTATGGCACATTAAAAAGTATATGATGATTCTCATATATAAATAAAATTCCAGCATTCTACAGATTGGTTGACACAATCGTTACATAAATACTGTGATTCTACGAAGTGAGTAGAAATCTAAAAACATAAGATTTTTCTCAAAGAAGTTCTTGAGAATCGCAGTTTATCTGTTATGCAAAATTCTTATAATATTAAAAAGGTTTAAAGCTAATGTTCTCAAAACTAAGATCCTTTGAATAATAGAAAGTAACATATTTTGAATCACATATTTTATTTGATATAGTCTACAGGATTTAAGGTTTTTCTTCAAGAAGTCCCTAGACCCTAAGTATTTTCATTATGATATGAGAAACACTTTTTAAATTCTAAGAAATTTCTAAAAGAAAAAGTTCCTAGAAACTATTAACAAAATCATTAAATTTAAGATTTTTTTCAAGAAACCTTTTTTCTAAAATAAGTTGATATTAAGGACTTTTTGAAGAAAAATTTTTAAGAAAAAAATCATAGATTCTAAGAACTTTTCTTTCAATAAAATTTTGATTCCGTGGACTTTTTTTTTAAAGAAAAATACTTAAAAAAATTTAAATAAATAAACAAATTTTAAATTCTAACGACATTTCCAAGATTGTTTTATAAAGTTTTTAGAAATTATTTCAGGAGAAGTTCTTAAAATCTACGAATATTTCTACTAGAAAAAGTCCTTAGAATAGAAGTATTTTACATGATGAAAAGTCTTCAGAATCTATGAATTTTTCTTTCAAAGAAATGCCTTAGAATCTAAGTTTTTTAGGAATGTATGAATTTTTTTCTTACCAAGAGCTTGCAGAATCTGAGAATTATAGTTTAAGGAAAAGTCCATAGAATTTAAAAATGTTTTTTACCAGATAAATTTCTAAATATCCAGTATTTTGTGTAAGAAACCTTTTAGTACAAAAAAAAAGTCTTGGGTTCTACAGACTTTTTCTTATAAAAAACATTTTATTAATATTATAAGAACTTTTTACAAGAAATAAATTAATAAACATATTTTTTAAGAAATATTTCTTATTATTTTTATTAAAACGAGTTAAAATATATAAAATTTTTACATACAATCTTTTTGACAATGAATTGATTAATGTAAATAATATTATATGTTTAAGGAATTTCGGGAAAAAACCCTTTAAAAAATCTTCTAAAGTTAAAAAAAAAATAAATGGATTTTATTGGGTCAATTTGTAGTTAAAACAAACTGACTGAACTGATAAAATTTTGGTTTTTATAAAAACAAGTCAATATTATAACCGTAAATGTCAGAATCATATTTTATTTGATGTATAATTATTTATTGATTGTTGCTAGCATTTTAAGGTTGCATAATTATCATATTTTTTACATAGTCAGAATTTTTGTTGCCACAGTATGGTTACAGCCAATCATGTTGTAAAATAGAATGTTGCAATCATAAAATAGTAAAATATTTACTATAATAATGATGGTAGCGACCATTTTGATGATTCAAAAACCAATAACATGGTTGTGACAGCCATACCAGATTGCAGAAAGCTTAATATAATAGCAGTGATCGTGTTGCAACCATGTTTTTTCTCTGCGTGCACTGAAGTTACATAACAAAACAAGAGCTATACCCTTTTCGAAGAAAATAAGGAATTTACTAGTAGGAAGAATTTACTGAATGCTGCTTCTCCTTACAAAAAAAAAAACTCAATAAATTCTTACCTAATTAAACCGTATAAATCACGTTATAAAATTATTTTTATTAAGAGTCAAGCAAAACAAAAAATCAGAACCAAAAAACAAACTTATTCATTCGTAAATTATTAAATTATCAATAAAATTTTTATATTTCTAAATTTAATTTAAACTTGGAAAAATCTTGTTTACCTAATACTTTTTATTTTATAAAAATATTTAATAAAATAAAAAAAAAACATACACAGAGAAAATAAATTCATTAAAACAAACGAATTCTTTGCTAATTTTTTTCTTTGTTATCACAAAATCGACCAATAAAACAGAATTTAGGTTGAAAGGTTTTAATTCAATTAACCCATTCATATATTTCATTTATACAAACAAATAATTTGGTTAGTGTAACCAAATATTTTAGTTGCAATGAAATTCGGTTGTCGGTTCGGTTGTTTTTTATGTGCAAATAGAATATGTTATCTTGCTTTTTCTTGTGACGCCCGCAAGTCTTTTGTAAAATGTTTAGTTCTAAATTTAACATGTTCTGTTTGGAAAAACAAAAGTTTTTAAAACGTCGTTATCTATTTTTTTAGGTAAGCATAGTAAGTTGTTTATGCGTTAAAAAATTTTGCTCGAATCTTAAAGGCTTTAAGTCATAACTCAAATTAAGGAAATATTTTTTTTTTTTATTTTATAATCACAACAAACCCAAATTGTCACTTTTACACCCGCAAAATAATTCTCATGTATACTAAATATGATAAAAACCAACTCTAAAAAATTTTCACTTGAATCTCAATATCAGCAAATCGCAACAACTTACTATACTTAAGACAAAAAGAAATATATATATATATATATAAAAAAATGAGAATGATATGGAAACTTTCTAGATTGCTCAACTTTCTTTTTTTAGTAATATAAAAAGGCACATGTTGCTTGAAGTATTTGTGAAGAATATAAAATTATTGTTAGTAGATACGAAAATAAATGGTATGTGGTACACAAATATTTGTTTAAAATCTTTTGAGACTTATACTAAGAAAAAATCGATAAAAACAATTATTATGTTGTTTAAAATAAAACAAATACTTATACCATTATAATAAGCTATGGCTCTGTAGAGCAGCACTAGTGAGCGTATGAGTATTATTAATTATTAAAAAATTACGTATACGTAGTGTAGATACATATTTCCAATGGATCTGGTTGTAACACTATACAGTGGAGTTTAGTTTAAATATTTTGGAAATAAATCGTCCATATCTTATCACTGGTCAGATTGCCATAAAAAATTCACACTTAAGGTCTAAATTTGAATGAGAGACTCCACATACCGATCGGGAGCTGAATTTCTAGGCCCCAAATTGGACATCTCGCACACAAAAAAAAAATTAACTTGATTTTTGAAAAATAATCTTATTTGGAGGAAAACTTGAAATGAAAACGGCGTCAATGACACTTTTTACTTTTATAAAAAATCCTTGAAATTAAAAAACAAATTTTACTTAAAATTTGGTCCAAGTATCTAAATTATAGAAAAATTTTACTATTGAAAAATAAATTTTTATTAAAAAACTGTAAAATTTCCTCCTAATTAATTCATACATGGTCTAAAATTTTACTGTTAGTTAGGAAATGTTTCCTTGGTTTAAAGAAAAATTTTAATTGATTTAAGTTCATTAGATAATTTTTTTTACAAAAACCTAGGGCTTAACTCCCAAATAAAGGAAAAATGTTTCTAACATTAAGTTGAATAGCAATTCTTTTAATTGAAAATTATACTTAAATTTTATAAAAAATTTTCTAATAAATATGAAACTGTTTCTGTTGTAAATGTTATATATTTATCCAAAAGTATTTTCCCACTTTCGGAGGATTTCCGCTTTATGGGCACTGCCTTTAACAAGCTTTTTCTATACATTTTTTGTCTTTAAATTTAATTGAATTACATATATTAAACTTATGTATTTAAATGTAAATTATAAATTCAACTTCATTAGCAAAAAGCTAAAAAATTTAAAAGAATGTACAGCAGGATATCCTGAAACGTAATACATTGGTCAATAATGGTAAATTAATAGTTCTGCTTGAGAGAACTACCAAAACGGACGCCCTTAGTGACACACGGTATTTATGACTAAAAAATACTGGGGGTCCTTTGTCTTTTTAAATTAACTTATTTAAGGAAATTGTTGCAAATATAAAAAAATATCACAGTCTCATTTCTTGTTATAAATGGAAAATGGAAAAATGTAGTAAGTTTATTTTATGGTATTATACAATTTTAACTCTTTTTATTATTAAGTGGAAAAAATAATTTTAGTTCGTTCGATAAATATAAAGTTTAATGGGCGCAAGCTCAATTATAGGAAAGTCATTATGACGTAAGTAATTAAATATGCTAGCTATATTTTGTATTGTAGTCAGTAAACTAAATTATTACATACATAAAAGCACAAATTCGAAATTTTTGTCTTTTGCTAAAAAAGTTTAAAAATATATTTTAAGCTACATTAACTTCAATATTTATGCTCGTTAATTTTTGAAATGATCAAAAGGACGATTGTTGAAACAAGCTCACGAACGATCACAAACCAAAAATTGCAATCATACACGATCATTTTTTTACTGGATCCTTTAATATGTTGCCTGAAATAATATTTTTTTCCTTTAAATTAGGAAAATTAACTAGTTGGCTTTAAATTTATAATGTTTTTTTTTTTTTTTTTTGGAGAAAAATTATTGATTATAATAAATTATTGATAATTTATCTGAAGAAATTCTAAGGAAAAAAATCCTATATTTAAATATTATTATAAACACAATGCTGACCAAAATAATCAGGAAGTGCACGAAATGCTTTTTGATTTGAACGCCCATTTTCTTAAAAAGCTTTAACATGATTGAATTTGGCAAACACTGAAACAGAGAAATGTCAATTGGGCAAGAAACTTGAAGTTAACGTGTGACTCACAATTATCAGCATTATAGTTGTACCACCCTTTATTATCATTTCCCAGAAGTTAGAAAACTTTTATTAAAAAAAAAAAATTATATAATATTTTATTAAAATTTTTAATGTTTATATGAACAAAGTTGCGTAAATATTTGCCCTAGTATTTTTATATTTGCCCTAGTATCAGTTTCTAGTACCAAATAAATTTTTATTGTAACAAGGAAAAATTTATTACTTTTTCTCTTTAATTGCCTGAACTTATTTTTAGAAAACAATTCTTAAAATGGGGAAAGTGGTGGACTTAAAAACTGAATTGTGAAATGGCTTTCTAGAATGTAGTTAATTTTACTACTAGCGAAAAAAATTAACACACATTAAGTTTAAGTACTTTCTAAGTTCAAGTTAAACACGTTTTTTGAAGTAAATGGAATATATTATATTCAAAATTTTTTTGAACTAAAATCAGTTTTATTAAATTTTGATATACAAATTTCTTAAAATCTTAGTTTCTAGTTTTTCTTAAAAATAGATAAATTTTTATTACTTAAGGAAGATTTTAACTATTTCTGGGTATATTAAATATTTCGTTTTTGCCAAAGTATAGAATTTTTATTCTTTTAAGAAAATTTTTCTAAGTCTTAGTAAAATTTGACTAAAATTAGGGAAAATTTTTAAAATATTTAAAAAAAAAAACTTTTTATTAATGTTTAGTTCATGTCAATTATTTTTGAATGCCTAGAATTTAAATAACAACATTCGACGTGACACCATTAATACTGCGCACTGTTAGGCAAAATAAGGGGGGGGGGCAATATTTCCATTTTATAAGTACATATAAACATAATCAGTCAAAAACCATACGAGTTTTCAATTTAAACAAAAGTTATAGCTAAAGAAAATCAGATGATGGTTTTTGCATGTATAAGATTTTTTCATTACAAAGATTTAATTTTTAAATTATTTTAATATCAAACTTATAAGAGTTGTCAAACAGGGTTTATTTTTTTAATTTCTAATGAAAAAACTATATTTCGTTTTTTCTTTATAAAGGATGGCTATTTTTTAAGGGCCGCTGTTGATTTTGAATAAAATCGTTTAGGAAATTATTGTCATATCTTTTTATTATGATAATATTGTATGGTTCAATTACATATGGAACAAAATATCGGCCAAATGACTGCCGCGACCTCGGCAGCACACCCCCATCCGATGGTCCAAATTTTCGAAGACTCTGAGGCATAATTGAGGTTCTATGCCGCTAATGTGCCAAATAATCTCATCCTTTAGCTCTTGAATTGTTACTGGCTTATCGACGTACACCTTTTCTTTCAAATTACCCCAAAGAAAGAAGCCTAACGATATCAAATCACATGATCTTGGCGGCCAATTGACATCGCCACCTGGTCATATAACTCGGCCATTAAATTTGTCTCGCAAAAGATCCATTGGTTCGTTAGCTGTGTGGCAAGTGGCACCTTCCTGTTGAAACCACATATAGTCAAGGGTCATATCCTCGATTCCTGGCCACAATAAGTTCGTTATCATCTCGCGATAGCAAACACCATTCGCGGTAAATGCTTGGCCAACCTTAAGACACACTATCGCGAACAACAGCAATGTTTTCCGCAGAACGAACTGGGCGAGCATGCATAGGTGTTTTCACAGACCCGGTTTGCTGAAATTTGTCCACAATTCTCACGATTGTGGACACTTTTGGTGGGTTATGCTGACCAAAAAAAATCATGAAGCGCAAGAAATGCATTTTGATTTAAACGCCCATTTTCATAATAAGCCTGAATAACTTTAACGCGTTGCTCGATTGCCTATCTTTCCATGGTTCAAATTGTGTTAGTCTGAAATTAAGAAATGTCAAATGAAATGCAGAAAAAAACTTGACGTTTAGCTGTGCTTAACATTCAACATCGGCCCTTAAAATTTAACCACCCTTTATTATAATCAAAAACTAGTAATATTTAAAAAATTTTCTTATATATCATTTTTAAAATTAATTGCAAATTTTAAATTAAAATTAAGAAGTTTTTTTAAGCTACTAGTGTTTGGTTGTAGTGTAAATATGTATTTTTTAGAGGGTCTTTTTCATTTTATTACTCCCATGACGTTTATCTGTGAACTTTTAGAAAACGAACTTATTGTTTTTTAGAAAAAAATTAAGAAAGCAAATTACATTGTTCTGAATTATTAAATGCAAACAACGTTAATATTAATATTTTTAGCAATTTTTTGTATGTTTTACAAATACAAATTTCATGTATCTGCAATACTATAATATTATTTAAAAAAAAACAAAAGCCGGTTATACAACTCTAAAATTTATTCTAATTCCTATAAAAATATAAATAATGAATATTTAAAACCATGTGCGTTAAATCGTATATTATTCTCTTTTCATTTTCATTCTTTATAGCTTGTTAAACTTTGGAAATATTTAATTAAATTTTTTTCGGCATATATTTAAAAAAAAAGTTAGAGAATGAGTGTAGATACGTATGAATATTGTGTTTAAGAAAATTAAATTTTTTATTCATTTAATGCTCACTTATACATGTATAAATATGAGGGAATATTTGTGTGTGTATGTTGTGGAACTGAACATTATTTAAAATTCTTGATTACCACTTTATCACTTGAATGGTTTGTTGCCTTTTTGTGGGTATTTTTTTTATACACTCGACACGCACTTATACATTCACACAACCATTGTATATATATGAGGGTATAGAGTTTTATACAAACATGTTATTGTGGTTAAATTGGTTTAACATATACGTAAACACATACACTTAAACATTTATACATATATTTGTATGTGTATGTATATGTTTGAGTCGTATATTGTGGTTATTTTATTATTTGGGATCATTTTTTATACATAATAATATTAAGTCTTTATTTGTGTGTATGTGTGTGTGTTTTTGTATGTAGCTTAAGAAGCATCCTTTGCCGTTTGTTGATTTTAATATTTTGGGTTGTTAATAATTGTGTGACATATCGTTAAGTTATGTTAATATATAAATATTCCATTATAGTCATACTTCTCTTCTGCTCCATATATGTGCTCTGAAATTTATAATGGTTCTTGTTGCTTTTTGTTAAGGTCGGTATTATTTTTATTATTATTTTATTACTTTCAAGTTGTTTTACGTGTTTTTGTGTTAATACAACAAATTTATGCAAACATGTTTATGTTTGTTCATTTTTTTTTTTCAATTTATATGGTTTTTAATTTTCGTTCGGTGTTAAATCCTGCATGTAACACTTCTTTACGTATCAGAATATTTAGTACAGTTAGAGCCTGATATAATGACTGATATACATATTTTCAGGCCCAACAAATTTACGTACTTATTTTACTGCACATTTGACACTTCTAAAATTTCGGGGTTAACTAAAAATGTGAAAAAGGACTGCAATAGTGGCTACCCACTTAAGAACTTTATTGACAAATAATTTTTCTTATTTAGATTTTTGTATATTATTTCAAACGTTTTCCTATCAAGTACAAACTTTCCGAAATATTCGAAATGTTGACATATACATAGTTCATCGCATTTTATTGAGTATTCTGTATACAGTGTTTTCACTGTATTTGTATGTGAAAGTATTGTATATAACCATACATATGTATAAATTTAACTGCATATTTAATGTTGATATTTAAGTGCTGCCTATATACGACTACAACTCTGGTATATTTTTTGTGGTCATAAACAAACATGTTTTTAAAATCGTTTTAAGTTTTAAATTTTATCCTATTAAAAAAATGATCATATTAAATGTCTGTGTTGTTTGCTGGTTATGTTAAATGTAATTTATTTTTAAAGTTTATTTTTTTCACATTGCAATTTGTTGTGGTCTAAAGATACAGGAGTGAAAGTAATTTGATATGAATTTTCGGGGTTAAATTATTAAATTTTTATCAGCCAATATCTGGTCATAATGCAAATAAACTAAACAAATTTCTATAATGCCCGATGATACACTATAAGGGTTAAAATTTAACTAAGAGTTAAAATTGCATTAAGTAGCAAACTGAACATTATGTTAATGGGGCTAAAAACGTAAAAAGGACATATGATATGGGGCTAAGATATTTGGAAAGGTTGTTCAATTTTAAGTTTTATGGATAAGTTTCTAATAAGTTCAAAGAACTAGAGACAAATTAGATAATAAATCAAATTTTTGTTTAAGGTGCACCAACCAGTATATAAAACATGACCGAACATTTACACTACAGTAAGCGAAAGAACTATATGTGCATAGTTCTTCTTTACATGTTTAACTCTCTATATTTTAATAATGCAATTAACGGTAAAATTCCAGTATGCAAAAATGTTGACAGATTATTTACACATATTTTTGTTAAATTATATAAGTAATTTGCTCTCTCAATAGTACCGTTATCAGCATGTGTTCTTCGTTATCATTCATTGTGCAGCATGATCCTTATAATTCCTTCATTCGGGTATGGTTATCATAATCAAGTAATTGATTTATAATTAGGTTTTAACCATCAATATTTTATTATTTCATAATTGCCACTTTCTATTTTATAACATGATTGGATTTAACCATCCTGTGGTAATAAAATTTCTGACTATGAAAAACTATAAAATGCTAAATGAATAATTGTAAATCAAATAAAACACGACTTTGACATTTACAGACCGTTTTATGGTCTTATATCATAAAACTGTCTTAGTCATAAAACTGTCTTCAGTTTAGTCACCCATGTAAATATAATAATTTTAAAATTTTTTAATTATTTTCAATAAAAACAATAATTAATTTTTTTAATAAATATTTTAATTAATTAATTTCTTGTAAAATAACGACTTTCTTTCGGCAAAAGTACTTGGAGTATTAATGAAATATTTTTTTATAAGAAAAAGCTTGTAGAAGCTAAGAGTTGTTATCTACGAAAAGGTTTCTTATACACCCTGAGAAAAGATTGTTTGCAATTCGATCAAAACCATTAACATTTGTTTGTGAGGATTTAATTATATTTGGAATAACCTAAAATACATTAATTAAGCAAAAATATTGTATTGGGAATTAAAAAAAGGAAAGTGATACAAAAAATCGATCCTATTATTCAATTAATGGTATTTCCAATCATATTTAAAAATAAAATTCGTTGTGTATTTGTGTGCGATGGAAGCAACCATTTATTTTGTAAGCTTATTAGAAATTTGGTACAATCTATCGAATTTAAAATTGTCGATTGTCAAAAGTGATAACTACAAGTACGGTTATTCTGATTAAATATATCATTTAATTAGGGTTTCAGTCGAAGCAACCGAATTGTGGATTGTATTGATAAAAGACGTCACTAATGATTGGTATTGATAAACAAATTTTATACTAATATTTGTTTTCCCAACAAATTGTTTAAAATCAAAATTAGCCATCAAAATTTATAAGTGTTTGTGGCATAGTGGGTAGAGATGTAGTCTAGTACTCCGAGTTTAAATCACGCAAATGGCAAACATTAAAAAAAAAAATTATTTTAATTCAAATAAAATATGAAAATGTTTAAAATCAAATATATCAAATAAAATTAAAATTAGTTGTGGCGCAGTAAGCAAGGGTGTGAACTTTGAATCTGTTTGCTCAGGTTCGATACCGAAAAAATCTAAAAATAATTTTTTTTTAAATGAATTTTAGTGGAACGTGTAATTATATTTCTGTGTAATATAAATATTATATTGTACAACTCAGTATTGGCTTTCACAACTAAAAGTATAATTTAATATAAAAACAGTTGTCGTAACCGGCAGAATTCGATTAGCAACAAATTCGGCGGACACAACTGATACTGTTTTCTGATAGAGGTATTTTCAGATTCTATGGACTTTTCCTTAAAGTAAAATTCTTAGATTCTGCCAACTGTTTCTTATATAAAATTTCATATATTATTAAAAAAAATTAGATTCTAAGGCCTTTCTTTGAATAAAAAAGACTTAGATTCTGGGAACATTTCATTACGAAAAATAATTAGATTCTAAGGACATTTTCTAAAAGAAAAATTCTTAGACTCTAAGGATTTTCAGAAAAAATGCTTAAGAATATTTCTATTAGAAAAAGGCAATATAATCTAGAATTTTCATTAAAAAAAGACCTTAGAATTTAAAATTTGTTTGAAATATTTTTCTTTAAAAATAGTTCATAGAATCAAAGAATTTTTTTTAAAAAAGTCTATAATATCAAATTTTCTCTTTAGGAAAGACATTTCTTAAAGACATATCCTTAAATTTAAAGAACTCTTACATTGTTTCTAATCATAATACAGTTAGTAGGGACCGTATTATGGTAAAATTATGGTTATTTTATCATCTTATTGTGATAATTATATTATAGTACGACTATGGTTGGCACAATCATAACTCCAAAAATATATGATGCTTTTTGAATACGATTACCCCAACCATGTTTTTTCTCTGCCAACAGGCAGTTTGGTGGCTTTGTCTCCATGGTTACAAAAATAAATTATTTTTTGAATACTGCTCGAGAACTGGCTTCTCTTTCCACAACGTCAAATTGCTTGTCACACGATGAATTTTTTCAAATATTTTCTTTGCTTTGGTCCAATATTGTACTTCCACATTTCTTTTGTCACCAACAGCATAAAATCCTTGTTCTGGCAGCTGCTAAAAATCAGCAATCCGAACATTGGGCTAGTCAGACGGCGTTTTATACAGATGCATTCAGTACTCCTTTAAGAAGATTCTCAAGTTTTCTGGTCTAAGCAATATCCTGCAAACCTTTTTGTTCTCTCCGCATCATTAAACAACCGAAGAAACAGTGGCGCAATGCACTTTATGCCGTCTTGCTATTTGCCTAGAAGACCAAAATTAATTAGGTTGAAGATTTTCGATTATTTCAGCACGCATTTTTTTAAACATTCATTGCGTATAAATTACTGAATAGAAATCAAAAGTTTTTTAATATCTTTTTTTGAAAAAGGAGCAACACTCAGGAAATTCTTCCTACTAGTTAATGTGTTGCTTTCTTTGGAAAGGGGAGAAAGATGAAAGGTGGTGAATTATGGAGGGCTTCAAATATGGCAACACCGCGCAGTGTCGTGATTTCATATAAGAGTTGGCCAAAAACAGAAGGAGTTATCGTAGGTAAATAAAAATTGATACAGAAAATTTACGTAAGTAGACTAAGAAAAAAATTAAGTTTTGGAAAAATCGGCCCAAGGACACGCCCACATATATCCTGAAATATCCCATATATCCTGAAGTAAAAAAATCGAATATTTTCTAAAGTTTCAATCCGAATCGAACCAAATTTTCAACGTATCGTCCTTGATACATTCTACCTCACTGTGTTGAATTTGATAAAATTACATCAAAGGACACGCCCACTGGCCATATATCCTGCAGTAAAAAAATCGAATAATATTTCTTATTTACTATTATTTATTTACTATTATTTATTATTTACTATTATTTATTATTTACTATTATTTATTATTTACTATTATTTCTTATTTACTATTATCATCGCCTACATCTTCAATGTTATTGTAGAAATCATCCTCAGATATGATGCTTTCATCTTCCACAAAAACAAAATCTTTTATATCATTTAGATCATATCTTGTTAAATTTTTTTTTTGACTGTTCATCGAAATATCTGGCTCTGACTGCAAAATTAGGTAATGTATTAGATCCTTATTGGAGTCAACTCTACTCGTCTTTCTTGTATGCCTCAGTCTATTATTCCGAATAACTTTGTGACAAGACTCTATGGCCTCTTCTGATAACATTCCAATTGGTACATTTGAATACTTGATGTAATTAATACCGTGAACTAAAACTTTGTGCACAGTAACAGGCATGTAGTACCAGGGATATAGCTTAATATATAAAATAAATGTTTCTTTTAATAGATTTGAAAGTTTGTCACATTTATGTGCAGTCCACTGGAAAATGTTCTTAAAATAACAGAAAAGTTGTTTATTAAAGTTTTATCAACACCTGTTATCTGAGCCGCTTGTTCAATATTTGAAAAGAAGCGTCTAGCCGTGTTTCCATCATTCGATGTGCCATATCCTGATTTAATCATATCTATAATAAGCCCCATTTCATTCTTGAATTTTTCTTGAATCCTCTTTTTATTTACCATCACTTCCTGCTTATTTTGTTCATCCACTATACGCCATGACTTAATAGGTAGTTTATATGCAATGTGAATAATGCATTGAAACAAATTTATCCACGCATGTAAGGTCGATATACCATATTCATAGCAATTTTCGTTGACTTTTCTTTCAAGAACTAATTCGGTATTCATTTGTGTAGGTTTAGCTCCACACAAAACACAAGTCGCACTACTTTTATGCCCATGTATAGCATTTAACACAGCCCCGTCGATCATGGTTAATTTTAAGCGATACTGAACGATAATTTTCTTTTTATCATTATTATAGACGTATGTAGTTAAATTTTTAATTTCACGCTGTATGTGGTCTTTTACTTCCATTATAAGTTTAGGATTTTCTTTAGCAAATAATATTTTTAGAGGTCTACATAGCCTTAGAGAAGAGTGTTTGCTGTTTTGCCACACAATTTTTTTCATTTTTGTCCTCCATGATACGCAATGGTACGAAGGATGTAACAAACAAAAACTCGTCAGTAGCATTTTGGCTTTCAAACTTTTGTTTGTATACGCTATGACCGCTACTGCCATCAAATCCCCACTTGCACTCTAAAATAACATTACTTTCAGCGCCGAATTCTAAATGCTTCAATATGCTGTTTGCGGTTTTATCCAAAATTGCCTGTAATGGAACAGTTGCTGACGTTTCTGAAACTTCAATTCCATCTGGAATTTGCTTCTACAATAGAATAATAGGATGGAAAACAATTTTTATGTACAGCATTCACAACGTTTCTCATCATGTTGTATTGTCTAAAAGAGATATCCATATCCACGTATAATGCTAACGCTTTTTTTACTGAAATAGTTCCAGTCTTATTTGTTTCTGAAATTTTTTCTGCTGCTTTTGTAATAGCTTCAGCAGAGGTTGACACAACAAGTTCATCAACCCGTCTTCGCTTAGTTCGATGTGATGCTTCTTCGAAAGACAGACGTGGCCGACCTCTAACAAAGCTTGAACTTGGTTCCTAAAAAAATAACAGACCTGTTTTATCTTTGATTGATGCCAAGAACTGATGGTAACTTACAACACAAATAGAATCCCCATGGAACATTTCACTATCCAACCAGTTATTAAGGCATTTTTCAAATAACGCTTTTTTCCGTCCATACTTTTCCCAATTAGTGCTAAATTTCAAAAGCGTAAACATGAGTTTTCTTTCCTCAGTGCAGTGTAATGTTCTACGCAAATGATTTTTTACAAATTCATTTATTTTACACACGATAAGGCTCTTTTTAATTTGTTTCACTTCCAACCATTTGTTAAAAATATCGCGTATCTTCAATGGAGTAGACACTGAAAAATATTCATAAAAATAAAATCGCACACTGTCGCAGTTGAGATTTATAGATATTAAAATACATACTTTTTCAGACTTAATATCAAAAAATTAAAAAAGTGTTCTGATGAATTTTTTTTTTAATTGTCTTCTAAACACGCGGTTCGCTTTCAACTGGTCACTTTGTTTTAGACATATCTTTGAGCTAACGGGTCTTTCCATATGATCAATATTTGTCAACAAAATTAGTGTTGCCATATTAAATTGTACGTAAATTTAACAATCTATTACAATTTATACCGACAGTTACATTAAATATTTGAAATAAGAGCGTTTAAAAAATATGTAAAATTCCAGATTTTTCAATGGTCATACCACATGGTTAACAACTATTACAATTGAGCTACTATAAAAAAAATACTAGTTCACATATCCAGGAAAAATTTTAGATTTCATCTAATTTAAGTGTTTATTTGTTAATAAAGAAAAAAAAAATTTGGATATTTGAATGTTCACTTATATCATTTTTGGCCACTGCCGCGACACAGTGCACCGTAATTGCGCGAGATGATAATTCTTAAAACAGTTGTTGCCCGCCATCTGATGAAGAGTTGGCGGAATTAATGAAGCATTTTAGTTCATAGTCCTGTTATGTTATTTTCCTTCGGTGGGGTTAAGTGCTATAGGAACACCGAAGGAGGGCGTTGCGATATGTATGAGAGATAAAAAGTCATACATATTATTTTTCTAATTGATGTTGCCGTCGCATTGAATCTTCTGTATACCAATCCAACTCGCTAACCATTACAGCACAACGCGATTTCCTGTATTTGGAAGACAACGTGATTTAAAAAAAAAATTAATGGTGCATAAACAATAGGGAATGCACTAAGAAAACAAAAGTCAAATAACACATCCTTTTAAAATAGGCAAATGGTTACCTAAAACCTACAAGTATATATATAAATAAGTCCTTAACTAGAAACTACTGAAATAAGTAATAAGTAAAATAGCTCATGTTCAATAAGAGTATGAATAAATAATAGCTTAAATTAAAAATTTATAAAAATCGGTTAACAATACACTGTTTAAAGATAAATAAATGGTATTTAAATTATAAAAATTGTTGCAATTAACTTTTATAAAATCATACTTCCTCATTGCAAATAGTTTTATACAAACACACTGCTTATTTCAGATACTACCCTTTTACATGATTATTTGAAAATAACTAAAATAAAATATTTGCATTTACTTCAAATCCATATGCAATGTTTCACGGTCCACAAGAGAAGAGACACTTATACTCAAATTTTAATTTTCTAAATTTCCACATTAATAATCCACATTACGTTTAAATAATTTTTGTTCTACCATATAGTAGGCAGAAGTGGTGACTTGAAGGCACTTGCCCCAGGCTTCTTTCAGAGTATATAATTAAGACTTTAAATAAATTTTAAATTCTCGCTCTGATTTCTAAATGTAAACATGCAAACTACCATTACTTATTTATAAAATACTAAAAAATAATTATTTATTAAACTTAAACGAAATAATACGTAAATAAACATTTTAATATACTTAATACACGCCACTCAACATATGCGATTATAAACAATGCTCGACTTGATTACACTCAAAATAATAAACACACAGAAATCCACATATAAAATAATATTTACACACAAATGTAGTACAAAGACATTAATTTGTAAAGAACCTATCTAGAGTAAAGAAATAAGGAAAACAGATTGAAAAAAAGTAATAACAAATTTACAGTTTTAAAATTAAATTTTATAAAAGCAACATATGAAGATCATAAAGTGAATATATTTATATAGAAATATAAGCAAATAATTTTACAAACTTGAAGATTTCGACATACACACTTTCGCTACATGATATTGAAGAGCATGTTTTAAACAGTATTAAAATGCAGACGTGGTAGTTATAAATTACATTATTCAAAAACATAATTTTTTTTTCAGTTCAAGGCCAGTTTGAAGCCTTAAAATATTGCCATGGAACATTTTTAATATTAAAGAAGTTTTTATGTATTGTTGATCTGTTATTTTGGTAAATGAATGGTATTAATAGGATTTTAAATCATATAATTATATTCTTTTTATAAATTGTTTTTAATTGCAAAGAAATATGAAAATTTGTACACTCAGAAAAAAAGTTAGTAGAAAAATTTGTAAACGGTTTTCAATCCCAATTTACTATTTTTGTACTGATTTTTAGTAAAAAAATTATTATTTAGCAAATCTTTTTACAAATTACAGAGTTTTTACAGAATATTTACAAATTTTTGTTGCTAATTTCAGAAATCATTTTACAACTTTTTGAAAACTGATTTGCTAAAATTAGCAAAGAAATTTACTAATTTGAAAAAAGTGGATATTGTAGGAAATGTTATTTCGAATTAAAACTTACACCTACAACTTAAATTTCCTTAAAATGTTACACAGTTTAAAAAAAAAATGGATCGGAAGTAAATACCGACTCGCGTCTAAAAATAGGACATCCACTTAAAATAGCACTACAAAGTTTTTTAGTTCTGAATATCAGCTCTAAAAACAATTAAAATTTGACCTTAAAAGTATAAAAAAATGACTAAAATATTTTTCAAAACAGAAATTACCAAATTAGAACAAAATGATTAATTCGTTTGTGTTTTTACAATTTTTAAGCCTTTGATTTTTTTTTTAATTTTGTTTAAAATATTTTTTGAAAAATAGAAAATAAAAAAATTTTAATGCTCGATTTTATAATAATAATATTTAGAAATTTTTTTTGCTGATTTAAGCAAACAGATTTTAAATTCCACTTTACAAAAAGTTTACTAAAATTTAGTAGCGGCAGCTATTTTTTTACAAATTTCATTGTACTACACGTCAGCAGACATGTGTTGCTAAGATTAGCAAAAAATACCGCAGGGCTCTAATTAGCAAAATTTCCCGTAATAACAGCAAAATTTTCAGTTGTCATAACAGATTTTTTTTGTTGAGTGTAAACGTAGCTTTGAAATAAACAATTAATGATAGAGAAAAATTATACAAGTTATAAAACATAATTCAAAATGCCCAGGTCTGTTAAAACATAAACACAAAAGGAAATAATAATAATCAAATGTAACAATACCATATTGTCTTGTTAAGACAACTAAATGCGTGTGTACAAACAACTTATAAACAAACATATGCCTTTATATATAAAAACAAGTCAAAGAAGTAAACAATTTTATATTAAATACAACAAAACCTTCTTTTCTACACATATTGACAAATAAACACGTTCACATACAACTTTTCTTTTAGATATAATAAGGATTTTAATGTTTTAAAAGCTTAACAATAACAACAGCTAAAATAAATGAAAAAGGATTTTCGTACAATGTAATCTAGACATATAAAGTTCTTATGACTTATACACACACAGTTTAACAAATCCTTTAGTAGGAAATTTAATTTAATTAAACACTTTTTTTCTGAAAGGCCTTTTACTTAGAAATACTTTAAAGAATATATATAAGTACGCAAGAAATAGGCAATAGGAGAATGAAAAATATATTAACAGCTAATTTTGATAGTGGCATAAGTCCATTTTTAATCGAAATTGAGATAAGAATAGAAGTCGATACAATAGCAGATACAAAAATTTCACTCATCGATAACACAAATTCTTTATTATCTTATTATAAAATAAAATGCACTAACGCCCTTTTCAAAATAAACTGCCCATCAACTTGTAATAGTCGTCATTCTCACATCTAATACTTCTTGTATGGTACCCCAAACATATTGTTTAGTATAGAGGTGGGCACTTGACACGAAATTTCGTGATTCTCGCGAATCAAGTGCGTTAGCGTTAAAAAATTTCGTGCGTGAACATGCGTCAGTCGATTTTTTGTCGTGATTTTTCTTGATTATTAATTTATTTTTTTTTTAATTTTTTTACATGTAAGTCTAGCAAGACTGTTTTTTTCTTTATATATTTAGTACGTATGATAACACTTTTTTCAAGTAGTTGAAGTGATTAAATAAATTCTTTTACGTTTAATTTGGAAATATTTTTAATTTTTCCAGAGTGAGTATTTCGTGAGCAAAAATTTAAATTACTCACGTGAGCGTAAATAGAAAAAAAATCTTCCTGCACAACATTGGTGATACATTATATATTTTCGACACTATTTGTAATATTTAAAATACACTCAGAATATTATATAGTATATTTTTTGTAGTTTAATAAAAAAGTGTTCAGTTCAGTTAAATATAAAGGATTTTTTTTTTTCAAAAAAATATATAACATACTTTAAGTTATTATTTTTTGAAGAAATTATTTTTTTTACCGATTTTTTTCAGTTTCATTTGATTGAAATTTAAAAAAAATCTAACAACAATCCCGTTATTTTTGGTTTATTTGTTTCTGCTACAGTTATTACAAATTTAAAATTTGCTTGCTAAAAATAATATTTAAAATTTCCAATATTAAATATTTTTTTTTATATACAAAATAATTTTAATTCAAAGAATTTCATAAAACCACACAATATATATTTGTAGACCGTTCGAGTTGCATTTTGTAGATCAAAAAACCAAAACAATTTTAAATTAACGAAAAATCATTTATTTTTACGGATTTGGTAGGTAAAATTGTAACATTTATTTGGTATGTAAAATTGTAACATTTCTTTTTTCAGAAATTTAACAAAAATTTACCAACAATTTTTGGTTTATATGTTTCTCTTACAGTAATTACAAATTTAAAATTCGCTTGCTCTTTGATTCAAAAAAAAATATTTTAAAATTCCAATATTAAATTTTTTTATATAAAAAATTATTTTAATTCGAAGAATTTCATAAAACCACACAATATATATTTATAGACTGTTTGAGTCTGCATTTTGTAGATCAAAAAACAAAAAACCAAAACAATTTTAAATTAACGAACAATCATTTATTTTTACGGATTTGGTAGCTAAAATTGTAACATATCTTTTTAATTGATTAATCATTTGTTTTTAATGATGAGCCATTTGTTTAATTATAATTTAAAAATAACTATTTGATTTAAACTATTTAATTTAAATGATCCACTTTATAATCGTCAAATGTTGCTTTTATAAAATTAAGTTTTAAAACTGTAAATTTGTTTTTACATTTTTTTTACGTTTTCTTTCCTTCTGTGCGCCAGATAGCTTCTTTTACAAATGAGCGTGTATTTAAGTGTAAATAAATTGTATTTTCTCTTATTTTAACTTACAAACTATTGTAAGGGCAGAAACAAAGGAATTGTTGGAAAATTCTTACGAGGAGGAGCAAAAAAGGGAAATTCTCTGCCAAAATACTGTAATTTACATATGTAGGCCCTCTTAAGGCACAGGCATCTGCTCAGAAGGGATTTCTGCAAAAAGACAGTCTCCTCCTTAACGGCCTGCCGAAAATTTTTGGCTGGAAACCTGATATTTAAGTGTGGGCTATCTAAATGGTATTACGAAATTGTTGTTAACTACTACGGAGAGAGACAAAAATGAAGATTTCCCCCTTGACGGTCTGCCCTAGAAAAAAGTGCACATAATTATCAAGAACCGCAGGAGCTAGGAACTTGAAATTCGCCATGTAGTGGGGAGGGGAAAAAACTTAACCTTAGCGTCCTGCATAAAACCTATTAGCTGGAAATCTAAATTCTCAAATATGTATTGTCTTGTGTGTGTGTTACAATAATTATATAAAAAGTCACCTTTTTATTATCCAGCCCAAACTCTTCGGCAAGAATATTGGGCTAAGTTACTAAACATTTTCATTTTGTATTTATAATAAAAATGTGGGAAAAATGGCTTTAAAAGATAAACAAATTGCGTCCTTAATCACTCATTACAAACCGATGGCTATATGATATCGAAACTTGGCATGATCATTGTTACTCCGGTGTAGGTATTTGAGAAGCCGGGGAAAATTATTACAGCTAGGAGAAAAATATTTTTGTTTAAGTTTTGCTAAAAATCTGAAATTTAAAATGTGCTTTTCTAAAGGTAGCTATGGACTAATTCTAAAGGTAGCTATGGACTAATTCTAAAGGTAGCTATGGACTAATTCACTGGAATATCAATTAAGAAGGTGGTAAAAATGAGGTTAAAAGGGGGAAAAAGTGTCTTCTTAAGCAGCCATTCCAACAATCGAAGCAGGAAATTTGACATGTGTTAGGTTAACATAAATTAAATGGAATTTTTGAAAATATTTTAGGGATATTAGTGTCTATTTCAAAAACCTTCGATTATGTATCTGAAATTTAAGAGGTATATTCCCTGTAAATTGGGATGATTTACTGAGGAGATATTTATCGGAATATGCAATTAGAGCTTCGTACAAATTAGTCTTAAAAAATGAAAGGTGTATTTTTTTTATCGAGAAGGTGTTACTTTCAATTAACGGCAGTGATTAACATAAAATAAATATGCGCTAATATAATTATAATTATAATTATGCCCAACTATGGCTTAAAACATAATTGTTTTTTAACAATTAAGTAGAGTACTCTCTGAATAATTTATACCGATAACATATTTTTTTTGTTTATATATCTATTGCCTGTATGTATGGGAATGACTTGAAATGTCTTTAATTTTATTCCTTGTTCTATAACTGTAAATAAATTGCGTGCCATATGTAAAAAAAATCAAATGGAATTATATTTGTAAATGGTATATATGAAACCCTGTAGCTATATTTCATTTCAATTTCAATTCGAAAGACATTCCTATAAGGCCCACACATACAAATATGAAATACAGATATGCTCGGAAACAAATAACATAAAGAAGCTTTTACACAAGTATCAAATGTAATTGTGGTTGTGTATTTGTATGTGTAGGGTTTTCCTTTATTTATTTTGGTTTTTTTTTTTGTTTTGCACAAAATTTACAGAACGTTTAAATATATAAGACTTTAAAGGGATTTATACTGGTTGACAATTTACTTTATTTTAAATAAATATAAATTTGTTTGTTGTATAATTTTACAAACAATTAAAAGCACAAGAGTAGATGTGGGGGAGAATTTTGTTAAGAAGGCTTATGAATTCATAAACAGTTATTTAATTTCAAAATGTTTATTAAATTAATAAATAATTTATTTTGAAAAGTTAGAATGTCATAGAATTCATTCATTATACAAAATCATTGATGAGGAAACTTTTGAAAAGATAATAATAATAATGTTAATTAGATTAATGGGTATGTATGAGTACGTATGAGTGATATTTGATTAATAAACTATGTATATCACTCGTACGTCATATGAAACGAAATGGTGTCAGGGTTTTTAGGCAAATTTATATTTCTAAAACCTAATATTTTTCAAATTTCTCATTTATTTATAAGGGTAACTTTTTCAATTTAATGTCTAAAAAATAAATCTAATCAAAATGATACATTATTCATAATATAATTTGTATGTTTATCATGTTTATAAAATCTAATACAAACTATAAATTTTAACAAAATATAATTTCCTATAAAAATATAAATAAAAAGTAAGCAGAAATTGAAAAATATATACTTTACATAACACCCACTTTCTTTATAATAAAGGATTTCACATTAAAAAAAAGTAAAAAATAGCAACACATTAAACTGATTTACTATAATTTGTTATGCGTGGCATAAGCCATCAATAAGACCCCATGAAATCCGGCATACATACATACAACACCAACGTGTTTTGCTGCAAACTTATTATTAGGGATATAAACATAATGTAGAAGAAAAATTTATGCATTTACAATTTTTTAACCGAAATTTTTTTTAAAAATTACTTTATTTCCTTATTCTTTTTTTTTTTTTTTTTTGATAGAAAAAAAAGGATGAACCTTTAATTTTAATAGAAAAATATTTGCCATTTATTTAATTTAATTTTTTTAAAATAATTTTTTTCTATCTGTTTCTTTTTTTCGTTTCTAACCTTTAGGTGGTAAATTCAAGACGTGAAACGGATGCTGGTGTATACTGGTGTGAAGCGAAAAATGAGATTGGTGTTGCACGTTCACGTAATGCGACATTACAAGTGGCGGGTAAGTTGTTACAACTGATACATATTTATTCGAAAGGATATTAAGAATTCTTATTGTGAAATCTGTAATGGCCAAATCTTTAAAATAAATCAAAACTGAAAATCAGTTTAGGTCATCTAATTGAAAAGCATTTAAATGGCTACTATCTATTTTTAGATGTTTATACTACACAATGTATTTATAGAGTTGATTTAATGAAATAATTTTAATTAAAAAAAATTGCCAACAGATATATAATTGATAATAAACTAAATACAATTGGTTAAAAAAGCATTTTATTACCAAAATTTTTGAAACATTAAAATATGGAAAAATCAACAAAAATCAGTGTACAATCTTAATCTGTTTTAGTCGGTGTATTTCCCGTATCTTATGTGTTCCCAGGAATTCATTAACTTCGCTTAGATACAATTTCAGTTGTCCTAGAAATAAATGTTTTAACTAGAGAGAACACAGATAACTGATTCGTTGTAACAACCGAATTCCTTGCTAACTTAATGTTTTGGTTGGAGCAACCGATATATTTGTTTGTCGCAACCGAAATTCGGTTAATGCAACAGAATTTCGGTTAAAATAAAATATTTCAATTGTACCAGAAAAAAATTTGGTTGAAACAAATAAATAATTCGGTTGCTGCAACCAAAATATTCAGTTGGCTAGAAATTCGGTTGCCATGATGAATCTCATTTCTCTGTTCAATAAAAACCTCCAAATCCACAATACAACTTCCAATTATAAACGAAATTGGTTAGTTTTTCAGATTGCGCTTTTCTTGAAAACAAAGTCTCTTAAAGATAAAATATCTTTTGTTGGTAATATTACCGAAATATCGAAACAAGAAAGGATGACTGAAAAGTTACAAATTACTGGGCCAAGAAAGTCTTAATTCTTCTTTAAAAAATATGGGGAACTGCAAGTAACTCAAACTTATAAATTATACATCGTATATTCTAAAATATTAAGAACTATCGCCAATGGCGAATGGTATGACCTTCACCGCAATCTGGTCGTTAAATTTATAAAAGAAGCTTTTCGAATCTGCAGCTTAAAACATATCCATCGTCTCACTTCACATTTGAACACTCAACTTAGACAAATGCCGAAAAACGAGATTTAGGTGCCCAGAACCCTAAAACGCATAACACCCACGGGGCTACTTGACCGTTTGTTTTAACGAAAAAATGGATAAAGGTTATTTTTATTTATTATTTATTTTAACATTTGGCAAAATTATTCTATGTAATGATTTAGGATAACTTAACACCCAAATATCCGTAAGAAAAAATATATATTGTCTATATTACCCAGGTGTTGGGAAACAAAAAAAAATAAATATATTAAAAATCTTACCGATAAAGTTCTTATCATCCGTATCTCGAAAACTTAACGAGCTGAAGAATACAAAAAATACACAAACTACATGAATTAATAAAAGGTTTGGGGCCAAAAATTAATAAAAAGAAATAAACCCAAAGATCATGTACAATCTCATGTTTAGTGGTTAAAAAAGTGGGATCAGAAGGAGCTGTATACAAGTTTTGATTCAAACAGAGGAACTATGAAGATTAAACTAATGGAACAGTAAAATTTTTTATCTCGCATGCAGAATGACAAAAATGGGGCCTGTTGGATTTACATGTCCGCCAAATCCAGGTTCTCAACTTCCCGAAAGGAAAATTCAATGAGCATGGCTGGACCAACTATATTTAGCATGGTTGGCATTCAATACCATTTCATAATAATGGTAGTTGGCCACCACAGCTACTTTAAGACAGATATGAACATTTTAAAATGTGTATTCTATTAAAATGTTATGAAACAAACCCCGTGATATTTGATGACACATACCACTATTGCAACCGCAGTTTTAAAATTTCCGTATATGTATTGATGAGAGCGTCATAGACAACTACCCTTATAATGAAAAGGTATTGCTTGCCAACCATGATATTGAGTGAAGATGAATTAAGAAAAAGTACGAAACATACAAATACATTGAGGTACCTATATATAGCTTAGGTCACCTTTTAAAAAGTTTTATTTCAATTAATTCAGTTAATTTTAAATCAAAACTCATCTCACGCATCATAAGACAATTAAAAATATGTCAAAATAATAATTTGTACAAAAATAAAAAATAACAAAAAAATAAAACAAAACAAATTAAAATTCAAGGAATTTAAAAAAAAATATGCAACTATTTAAGTCAAATGAGGGTTTGGTGTAATTTTGGGCAAAATTAAGTCAACTTTTGTCGAAAAATTAACATAAGGTAAGTCAATTTTGATGACTGCTTTACCATCGGCTTCTTTGAAAAGTTATTGTGTAATCATCATTTCTGACGTTACTGAACATCATACAGTGACCTTAAGAGGGTGTTATGGTGCTTCGTGAATTATTCGTGAATTTTTCCTCCCCCAGAACCGATAATTTTGCTTACTTACGTGAATTAAACATTAGCTACATCGTTTATGATCAATTTCGATAGAACATCATACACTAACTCGTTGAGTTTTCAAATCTTACGGCTCTATTATAGCGACTTGTTGTTAATCACCATTAATTTTGGTTATATCTACTTAACGCATGATAAAGCCAAACTCACATTCAATGTCATTTACAAAAATGGCAGCACTTTTCAATTGGATGAAACTTAGTGCTTCTCCTTGTAATTATTAAATGCAATAACTTTTACCTTAATACAATTTGTTTAAGGTTTTTGGACAGTCTCACCATTTATTTCGCAAATTTCGCAAATTTCTTTCATTCTGTGAAGTTTTGTTTATTTCAAAAATCTTTTCAAACCATCGAAGTTCCAGGCAGTGGCTAGGGATGGCCAAAATACAATAAATGCTTCATGTTGTTTTATAAATTCCTAAAATGGCCTTCCAAGCATTTCCCAATATAAATTTTTCCACCTTTCCTTTAAGAATTTCTTGCTTCTACGACCAGTCGTTCAAATGGCGTATCAAAATTTTTTTTTGTAATTTTATATAACTGACTCCTTCCCATGTGTTTACAATATTTTGGTTTTACAACAGTAATTGAAGTTTTTAACTCCAGAACTATATCTCTGTACTTTTTCCTGTTTGCGAATATTGTAAAATATTGCGACACCAACTTCATATCTATTGGATGCAGGGTTTCCATATAATTTGAAACAATAAAGGGCTCAAATATGAAATGCCGGTCTTACATACACTAGCTGGAGTTCCGTACCATTAACTTGGAACCACATAAAATTATATATATTATCAAAAAATTATATATATTATCAAAAAATTATATATATTATCAAAAAATTATATATATTATCAAAAAATTATATATATTATCAAAAATATTATTGATATGGAATCTTATACAAGTGTCTCAAATTTGTTAACAAATATTATACCATGTACCACATCGTTTAAAAATATTTTTGATATGAGGCAATATATTTAATTATACATAATTTTACCTTATATCGTATTAAAAATAATTCTGATCTAAGACTATATTAGGCTTGTTTTTAAATAATATAACTTTTCGATAAGGCCTCATATGATTATATATTAACTTTTTTATTTGGGTTACTAAATATTATACACATTTGTAAAATATTTCTTATTCAAAAAGGTTGTTCCTGACTGTGTTTACAAATTTGTTTTCCCTTTACAAGAGATTCTTATAAAGTAGTATAAGCACGACTATAAGCAAAAAATCTATAATTTATTGTATTGAAGATCTTTCTGTATCTACACTTTTACAGTTGACTAGATATTCAATGTTGTTAACATTATATGTATGTTATGTATGTTGAACAATTTGATTATTTGATTTTGTTTTTGCTGAGGTTTCCCTATCAGGCATTTTAGCCTTTTTTCTTCATTCTTTTTTTATTTGCTACTTGCATGATGATTTCCCTACTCAATATGAGTTTCATATAAAAATTACCATGTTCATCTTGACTACTTTCATCGATAATATTTGGTTAAAGTGTCGCGTGTATGTTAGCTAATTTTTGTTTCACTTCCTACCCTAAAAACGATATTACTTTCATGAAACAGACATGTATATATTTGTTGTATATGTCAGGACAAGATTGGCCTGGGAGGAGAGCCCTCTTAAATATAAAATAATTTAGATATTATCCAAATATTTATGTAACAGGAAAGTCTTTACTAGAAAGAGACTTCTTCCTAAAACTTTTTTAAAACAGACGATTTTTGATAAGGTAAACCTTAGAATTGTCTTAAATTAAAGTTTTTCTCGGAGTATCTGGCTCAACCCACAAAACCTTCGTGATAGTATTAGATTAATATTATTCAATAAATTCGGTTATAAGCACGAATATTTTCCACTGCGTATGGTGAAAGGAAGTTAAAAAATCTGGTTGAGAAAATAAATTTGTAGATTCATAAATATTAACTGAAATACAGAAAATCTTAGAAAAACATAAACGACCGTAATTCACAATTACTTTAATTCGAATAATAAAATATTTTCCAAATTTGAAAGGTAACAAAAAAAAAACATACAAAGTGTTATTGAAAACCTAACAAACAAAAATATTACAAATTAATATTTCAACACCCCTTCGCAATAACATAATTTGTATTACTCATTTGAACCTAATAAGTTTCTAAATTTACAAAATTTAATTCTTGACAACGGTTTTGTAAAAATATCTGCAATCATTTCATCAGTTGAGAGATATTCATATACTATAATCCCCATCTGTTTCAAATCTCTAGCGTAATAATATTTGAAATATATGTGCTTGGATCTTGAATTGATTTTCTCAGATTCCAACATTTTCAAACTGCTTTGGTTATCCACAAATATCTTTGGTGTTGATTCAATTTTGAAATCATTTAGAAGTTTTATTAGCCAGACAGCTTCTTGACTAGCTTCAGGTAAAGCAACCAATTCAGCTTTAGTAGATGAAAGTGTGACAAGATTTAGTTTACGTGCAGCATAGTGTATTGTAGCATTACCCAACTTAAAAATACAACCACTTGTTGAATTTCGACCATTTCCATCACCTGCCCAATCAGAATCAGTGTAGTCTTCAAAATTTATCTGATTTTTCGTTCCAACACATAACTTAAAATTGTGTAATTCTTTTAAATATTGCATTACTCTCTTGACTTCATTCCAGTCAGTTTTATTTGGCTTGGAAACTTTTCTGGATAAAACAGAAACTGATAAGGCAATATCCGGTCTTGAATTACCAGCCAAATAAAGTAATGAACCAATTACTTTTCGATATTGGTTATTATCTTTCAAGAAGTTTTCATCATTATTAATTTTAAAATATCCAGGATCTAGAGGAATTTGTGATACTTTTCCATCCATCATATTGTGATCATTTAAAATTTTGTTGATATTTAAAAACAAGTATTTTCCTTGTTGAAAATTATGAACGAATGATTGTAAATAAACTTATTCCCAACACTTCCACTTTTATTTACGAAATTATTCGTTCATTTACAATAATAATACTATACTAAAAATTTAAACATAGCATTTGCTTTTATAAATCTTGTAAACTTAATGCAATTCACCGCATTTGAATAAAGCCTTTAAACTCTATAGTCGATACCTTTTTGATTTCAAAAATGTTTGTTCAAACAGTTTTTTCGATTCTCACCTTCTTCTGCTACCACTGCAACATCACTGTTGCTTTTTATTCTTTTAAGCCAAATCTGTACCGACATCTGCTTCCACTTAATCCGTAATCATTATTTTTCAAAGCTGGCACTTATTTTATTTTAACCATTTTTTTAAACATACGTCACCTTACAATCTTCTGTAAATAAATTTATGTACAAACTTTGAAGGACATATAAAATCCATAGCTCTATTAAAAGAGTATACAGAGACTTCAACTCTCTAGAACCTTTGATTTTCCTCGTA
Source organism: Eustalomyia histrio (assembly GCA_949748255.1). Lineage (NCBI taxonomy): Eukaryota > Metazoa > Arthropoda > Insecta > Diptera > Anthomyiidae > Eustalomyia > Eustalomyia histrio. The sequence continues at coordinate 73,437,935 of OX456526.1, forward strand.
CATAGCTCATTTTCAGCATGTGGAGCCATCCCTACAACTCCTTTACCCAAAAAGCTACTACCACACAGCACCGCCTTCACTAGAAACTTCCATAGAGTTCTGCCTTTCGTACCTTCTTGCTGACTTATCTTGAAATTCTTTATTCAAAAAAACTTATTTTGTGAGCTCCAGGAAATCTAACCGATTCGCACAACACCGCGTGTATAAAACGCGGAATTTACTCTGGACCTAAACCTGTTAGAAAAAGATAAACGACCGTAATTCACAATTACTTTAATTCGAATAATAAAATATTTTCCAAATTTGAAAGGTAACAAAAAAAAAACATTTAACATTTAAATAACAGGAAACGTAGTTACTGAAAATACAAAGTGTTATTGAAAACCTAACAAACAAAAATATTACAAATTAATATTTTAACAGCAAATATAATAGATAATTAAGAAGTCAATAGATAAAATTCCAAAAATGTCTTTTTTAATACAGAAAACATCATTCAAATTTTAGAAAACATAAATTTGAGTTTCAGAAACATTTACAATCAGACCATATAAATTGAAATTCAGAAAATATGAATTTTAATTTAGGGAATAACAATTATAAATAAGATAACTCTATTTGAAATGAAAAAAAAAGTGTCAAGTGAAACTCATACGAAATTTTCTCAATACGAATTAATATTTTTTCATTTGCAATTGAGTTATGAATTATTTTGAATTACAATTAATGTTTTCTTAAAATCAAACGATTTATAATTTGCATTTTTTTTAATTTTCTGAATTTAAAATTATAATTTCTGAATTTAAAATGATATTTTCTAAATTTAAAATGCTTTCTGAAATGCAAGTGAAATTTTTTTCTTTCAATGACAATATTTTTTCAATATTAAATCGAAAATCAAATAATATTTTCTGAATTTTAAAAGTAAAATCTGAATTTCAGTTAATAGTTTCTAAATTTTAATTAATATATTTTGAATTCCAATTAAAAATTGCAAATAACAGTTGAAAATATTTTAGAATTTTTAACTTGGTGTACATTTAATAAATCTTATACAAACATTTTATGTTAGGGCCCCGTCCAAATAAATTTTAACATACGGTCCTGGTTTATGTTACAAAATATAAATATCTTTAGGATCCGAAAACGTTTATATTCAATATTTGCATAAAAATCACGAAAAGCACGTCAATTTATTTTTCTACATCCTCCTGCTAGAAGTAAAAAGTTTTGTTGTTCACTTTATTTGGAATTTTTTTTTTTTTTTTGTTATATGATTCAAGTTATACAAGGGAACTCCCCCAACGCTTGCACACCGATTTGAGAAAAATAAAATCGGATATGAGACAGAGAATAAAATCAAGGCTTACTGATGATTTGAAGTAAAAAAAAACGAAATACACATAAAATTTGTATTTATTTGTTTGTTTTTAATTATTTTAATATTTTTTTTAGAGGAATTGCATTTAAATTTGGTATTAATGGAAAGAGAAGGTAGTCTCATAGTTTCTAACCATTTTTGTTGGTGTAAAAAATGTATTAGTCCGGGTACAAACAGCAACTTGATTTGCAGCAATTCTGCAAAAAGGGGACTTTCAGTACGGACACGAACGCAAGTTCAAAAGAACGCAAGTTCAAAGAGAAAAATTGATGTGTGTAAACAGGGACAAAATGTGGATACATTATAGTGATGAAGATGTATATCCCAAGGACTGCCAAATTCACACAAATTATTCCTTGCAAAATTTTTTTGATCACATATGATTTATTTGATTGATATTCCTACTTTCTGAGGCTTTAATGAACTTTAACCAAACCCCTTTTTTAATACTTTTTCGAATAAGTTAGCAACCATATGCAGAAACAAAGGCAATATACGAAGCAAGCTTTCTCTTTTGCCGAGTACATTAATTCTATAACGAATTATTTCGAATTTCAAAAAATTTTCGTCATGCTTCCGAACAAAGAAGTAACAAAGATGGGACTCTTAAACATCAAATATGACACTAAATAATATGATGTTAACCTTGGATTTGGATTTATTATTCCATATTTAAATTTCAATTAAAGCGGCATATAAACAGTGAGGGCATTCCCTAGTTAGTACCTACATATCGCCAACTAAAATTCGAAAGGGAATACCTTATGTTTTTGTATATATTTTTGGAAGATAAAAAGATATTATCATAGAACGAAACAATTTTATAAAGAAATGTTGTTCGATGAAGTGCATCTAAATCACTCAAACCCAAGGGTCAATTCTCGTTCTGTGAAACGATGCATTAAAAGTTTTTTCACGTTTTCATAGTACTTTTGATTCGCGTTCTGTGAAAAAATGTAAAGAAATATCAAAACGTTTTCATATGAAAAAATTATTTACACAGACTATTTATAAGTGAAATAAACATGGAGAAGATTGTAAGAGGAAAGCGTGCCAGCGAAAGCCAAAAGGAGTATTTAATTAATTATTAAGAAAAGCATGTGGACATTGCAAACGATAAGTAAGTAGCTTAATAACCATAATCACACTTTTATTAATCCCATATTTACAGATTTGTAACTGCAGATGGTGCCAAATTTAGAGACGAAAAGTGTAACGAATTAGCGGCGAGCCTTAACAGTTTTAGTGGGACCCAAAAGGACTGTGAAAAATGGAAAAAGTATGGCATATTTATTTATAGTTTATTTATATTCTTTATGAAATTTTTTTTTCGTTAAGTAATATTAGACTTCATAGCGCACCAAATATAGTTCACTTAAAGTAAGCCGATGTAAATCCATGAAGTGCTTGTCGGTTGTCATCTCGAATGGATTGTGGTCAGCACGAAGTATGCGTCTCAGCACTCTCAAAAAATTCCTATAAATTATTAAATTATTTACTGCAATGAAATGCTTGTAACATCATTGTCTTACCTTTGTTCATCCGGAATTCTTTGAGTAATATCCAATAATACAATTAATCCAGATATTTTTATATAATTATTTAAAATAAATTTTACAAACTTAATTCACTTTTGTTTACGTTTTTCTCTGTTTTGACATTTGCTTTAAATTTTGGATAACACAGTTACAAAAGTTTCATGGGTACAGTGCGAATGAAACATTTTTTTCATAATACATACGAGAATCGCAATTTATGTATTTGTGAAAAGTTCGAGTGAAAAGTGCTTATGAAAACGAAAATGAAAAGTTTTTTTTCACTTCACATTATCACAGAACGAGAATTGACCCTCCACTTTGAATTTTTTTGAAGCAACCAAAAAAAAAATAAAATTAAGAACACTACATTGTCGCATTTTGTTTTCATCGAAGTAGTACAAAATTTTATGTCGGATTGTAATTTATGAATCATAATCTTCAATAAAATCGGCTTGGAGAAATTTTATTCCATATACTCTTTTTCAGTTTAGCTAACGATATAACATAATTTATATATGTAATAAAAATGTGTCAGTTTCTTTCTTGTACATGTCAATTTTTTTTATTTCATTTTTTTTATTTGAATTTTTCCAGTTGGTGGTATTTTACCATATAGTACATATATTTATATTCTTCTGATTGTAAAGAAAAAACAACAGCCCTGAGCGGTTAAATTTGTGGCAAATATGGTTTAGAAATATTAAATATTTGTTTGAACTGGGAAAAACAAACACACATGTATCGCAGACGGAGAAAAACACATTCATGCATTATACAGTGGGGCAGAACAATAACGATTTGAAAATTGTTCAGCCATTTCCTTTTGGCTATTCAGAATGTTGTGAAATTTCACACAGTCATAAAGCCATTTCTAGTTACGAACCCTACTCGCCTACTAATCTGAAAAACAATATTGTTATGGGCATCTAACATATAAAATTAACGGAGATTACACTGTTATAGTTGAAAAATGTAACAAGCGGTAGATAAACCTAATTTTATAACCCTGAAATCAGTGGTGACATCCGTTTTTTTTAATTAGCCGACCTGACGTATAGATGGCGGCAGTAGTTTTGAAAAAAAGGACTTTGGTGAAAAGTGGCAACCTTATAAAACATACAAGACGCCACGTTGTTTAGCATTTTTTTTTTGGAGACATTAAAAATAAACGATCTTAGTGAATTTGTAAACATGGACAAATTTGCTTACTGTTATCTAATTCTATACATTCATTTGAGAGGTCTCAGTCCAACCAATATTTATGTAGGCTCTTCGTTTACGACTATAACATATTGGGTGGCAGAGCTCAAACGAGTCCACCCATGCTGCCAAGACAAACACCGTAGTGGTCGACCAACTGAGGTGTCCACGCCAGAAACGGTTAAGAAAATCCACAAAATCGTATTGAATGATCGTCGGCTGAATGTACGTGAGCTAGCCGGAATGAAAGTCATTTCAAAAAGTGCCATACACCGCATATTGACAGTTCCTTAACAGTTGCACACCAATATGGTGAACAACTTAATAACTAAGCGTACACTAAACATGTTGAGTAAAGGGTGATTTTTTAGCAACTTTCTCTTTGGCAACACTGTTTTTGGCAGCTCAGCTGTTTTCGTGTAATATATTACTGTCAAACATATTTAGTTTGGTTCCACAATTTAACTGTCAATCGACTTACAAACGAACAACGCTTGAAAATCATTGAATTTTATTACCAAAGTTCGTGCTGTGTGAGAAATGTGTTTCTATAGAAAAATTGTCAGCAGCGATGAAGCTCATTTTTGGCTCAATGGCTACGTCAACAATTTGGTGTGAGGAGGTGCCAGAAATATTGCAAGAACTGCCAATGCACTGTTTGGAGTGTGTTATGGGCAGTTGGCATCATTGGAAGAGCTGGACTTGGCTGACATGTGGTTTCAACAAGACGGTGCCACATGCCACACAGCACGTGAAACAATGGCCCAATTGAAAGGCGAGTTCGGTGAACAGTTTATTTTACGTAAGGGCCGGTCAACTGGCCCTCCAGATCGTGTGAATTAACGCCTTAGATTATTTTTTGTGGAGCTATCTTTAGGCTCATGTCTATAGGGACAAGTCCGCAAAGGTGGACGCACTGAAAGCCAATATTGAATAATTTATTCGTGAGATACCGGCCGATATGTTGGAGAGGGTATGCCAAAATTTGACCCAGCGTATGAACCATTTGAAGCGCAGCCTTGGTCAATATTTACATGAAATCATTTTTGAACATTGAATTATATAGACCGTTCTATCGACTCAAATAAGATTTCATACATTTCTCTTAATTTTATGTGTTTTTTTTAATCAATCAGAAAGCACTTAAAAAATCACGCTATACTTATAACAGAGATATTTTTTTTATTTTTTCTTGAAAGTTAATTATATTTTCTCTATATTTATCTTGCTTTATTCGATCTTCAATATTATATTATATTATTCCTTCAAATCGAGTTCAAGATTTTTTACAAAAAATAATAATGATTATTTATTATTCCCTTCCAATATTTCGTCTCCACATTGGGTGACTTTATATTTTATTGAAAAGCAAAATATATTAAAACACTTATTTAAAAAAAAAGAAATTCAAAATTGAACACAACTTTGTTTATCCTCTACAAATATTCTTCAGAGAAAATGTATCATGATATACTATAACTCAACTATTATCGATCAGGTTTATCCCCCGTAGTTAAAACAAGTTTGAAGGCAGAATGTTTCGAGTTCGAATTCGTTTTTTTTTTATTTTAATAAAATAAATTTTTTTATCGTGGAAACATTTTTAAGCCCAATTTTTTAGTTTTTGCTTTCTCAAAGTTGTCATTGGGTACGACGGGGGTACCTAGTGCAATCAACTGTTATTACGTCTGCCAATCTGGCGGCCTGGGTTCTAATTCTGGTATGTCAAATAAGATGCAAATTTTGTTGCTTTTGTTTATCTTACAAAACCTGATTTTAGGTCAACTAATTTTCGGTTTTGTCAACGTTGTAAATTTTGGTTTTTCTGATGGAACAGCCGATCCCAAATACCTTTTCAAATTTTGTCAACTGGCCACCATTGCTCTTAAAATACCGATACCGAAAAACCTAAATACAGTTATTTGTAATTATCTGCTTTTGTTAAAATATTCGTTAATGAAAATTTCAATTGGTTAAGGTGTGTCCTGCTATGGAAATCGAAAAAAAAATTGAGATATGATAAAAATCCTGAATTATCAAAAACAGCAAAAGTTTTCTAATAAAAGAATTTCTTCAGCAATTTTTTGTGTCTTGTCCTCATTTTCCGAAACGGGACTTATGTCATTTCATTGGAGATACCTATGTTGTTGTTTTTTCTAATTTGTAACTTTGAAAGCACATTTTTGCTATTAGATGGAACATTCTGCTTATAACAAGATTTTTTGCTGGAAATTAGTTTATCTGTAACTTTGTGAAATTTCACTGTAGTCTGAGATTAGTCAGTATGAAATTTCTTTTTTTTTCCATAGTATTTAAACTCTCCCCCACTGTGCATTATGAGAAAAAAAAAATATAATAGAATTTTTTTATTTTCTTAAACATTTTTATTGGAAATTTGATTTTATGGTAAATATAATAGGGGATATAACAAAAATACTGAAGTTTATAAATACATACAAATATTTGAAATATTAAGTAAATGAAAAAAAAAAATTAAACAATTCTTTTAAATCTGTATCAAAAAATTTATTTTATATATCAATATAATTTCTAAATGATAAAATAATGGTTTCCTTTTTTTAAGTATCTGTGTCTACTTCTTGTAAAGACAGCATAAACAAATATTAAAACTCTCGTTCATTGTCATAAAATATTTCGAACGACAAATTTTTCAATTTGATTTTGATTAATTTATTGATGACTGTAACAATGTTTCCTGTTTTTTATGCTATAATACAAAACGTTAATGTTTACAAATAAATTGAAATACAACGACATCAAACAGGGGAAATTTAATTATTTTATTTTAATTTAAGATTGTGTAACATTAAATCAAGGTAAATGAGAATATTTGATATCATCATCTGTTAAGGCATATAAATCAATTATAATTTATTTAATTTCCTTTTTTTTATGAAAAGTCTACTTCTCAATGTTGATGAGTTAAATAATGATTTTGATTTATGATGATTTATGAGTTTTAGAACAAAAAATACTTAAAGTTATTGCAATTGTTTTTATACATTAATATTCATTAAATATGTAGTTATAGGTGCAAATAATATCTAAAGTTTTACAGGAAATTATAAAGAAAAAAAATTAAATTTTCTATGCAGAATTATAGAAAAAAAATTTAAATATTATTTTAATTTCCTTTTATTATACTTTATTTTTACACAAAAACCACACCTTTTAATGCTTCATTTCTTTTAAAAATTTTATATAAAATTGTTAACAAAAAAAAAAAATTACTTGATTTATTTCTTTTTTATAGCATTTTGATTTTCCCTGCTGCCCTCTTTGTATGGTGTAGTATGGTAAAGACAAAATGCATAAAGACAAATGGTTTTATATTGTCTGCTAAAAGAGTTAAAAGAGAACCAGAAAAACTAGAGGTAAATCCAGGGACGGTATAAAATTTAGGATGTACAAAATGACAAATTTTTAGTTTTCAGTTTAGCCATGCTACCATGGTGCCAACACCATACACATTTTATGGTGTTGGCACCATGGCAGTATGGCTAAACTGGAAACTAAAAATTTGGCATTTTGTTATCCTTAGTTTTATACCATCCTTGGTAAATCCACCATTACTATAATAGGAAGTGGTGCAAAAAATTGTGAATATTTAGTCTTCGTTTTTTTTTTTGTAATGGTCAGTATAAAAAGGTCCCACATTAAGTGCAAAAGAATGACAAGACAGATTTGCAAAAGTGACCACAGTTACGTGGCATAGACAACAAATCTTCTACTAGAAAAAATGCTTCTCGTTTTTTTATTATTGTTATTTTTTGTAAGTTAGAGGATAAAGCATTTTCTATTAAAAATAAAGTATGCAGAGTTTTTTATAAATGCAAAATAACAGAAACATGTTATTCCAAAAGAAGTTGAATTTTTTTTTTTACCAGATATTCATAAATCATTTTGATTGTTTCCAAAAAAAGTGGGATTTAAATTTTAACATATTATAAGTACTAGAAAGGTACACTTTTGAAATATATAACAATAGCTATATTTTCGGCTTATCGCATACCCATTAACTAATACAAAAACTCAAGGTATACAAAAATTTGTCTTTGGCGAAAACTTAGACATACATACATAGTTAAGGACGTGGATAATTATCGGCGTTGAAAATTCAAAGTTTATACATTTTGACTTCTAACGTAACTTATTTGCGTTATGTTTTAAAACGTTTTGGTGACTTGCTTAATACTTAAGTAAGCCACAGGTTTTCTTACGAAATTTTGTCTTGACTAAGGTCACCCTGTTGCAAGCCCAAAAAAAAAATGGCAAGTGTTTGAGTTAAGGGATTGGTGTGACCCTCAATAGAATTTTAACCCACATGACAGACTATAACAAGCCGGCTTTTGGGCTTAAGTGTATGTTATATTTTTGGATACCAGTCGGTTGTGAAGAGTATCTTCATTTCCGATACCTCTTTTTCAAGCTAACCTGCGTTTGATTTTATGAATACAACGGTTTAAATTTTGGAGATTTTCGCTATACTAGACAATGCTGTAAATAACACAATCAATAACTGTTGAGAGATTTTTTAAAAAGGACAAAACTGTTAAATTATCTAATGTCTTCAAACTATATAACACTTTATTTGTCACATGAGTGGCGTTGACTAAATAGATAGTTAAATTTAACAAATAAAATATTATATGTATCACCCTTTGGATACAAAAAATATTTACTCCCTGCAGTTATAATTTATTGGTTTGAAAGGGTGATTTTTAAACCGTCTGTGTTTTTAAAATTAAAGAAAACACGGAAAATTTGCAAAAGTGAATGAAATATTTATTTGGGGCGATTAAAGAAGATTATTTCATATAATGTTGCCCGCGGCTACGACGTGGGTGGTCCATCCGTGAGATCCAAACTCGGCATACTTTTTCCCGAATTTCGGGCGGTATATTGCTAATGGCAACTGTAATCTTACCTTCCAGGTCTGAAATTTTGGCTGACTGTTACACGAGAACCTTTACGTATCAAATCGCATGATCCTGGTCGCCAACGGAGTGCTCCAAAACGTGAGACTAATTGCTCGACAAACTTGCCTATCAATAGGTTCATGGCATCGCGTGCCGTGTGGCATGTGGCACCGTCTTGTTCAAACGACATGTCAACGAAGTCCATTTCGTCCATTTTGGGCAAAAGAAAGTCGGTTAAAATCACACGCTATTTTGCTCCTTTGACCGTTAACTTTGTGGTTTTCATCGTTCTTGAAGAAGTACGGTCAAATGATGCCGCCGGCCCACAAACGGCACCAAACAGTGCATCTTTCAGGGTGAATTGACAGCTATTGAACTACCTCTGACTGAGCTTCATCGCAGAAGACAATTTTTTGATTGAAAAATTGATCTTCATCTATTCACATGGCTTCTCTTGTTGCAGCAGCTGCAGCTCTTTAAAATATCCATCATATGTAAATCTTTTATCACCGAGGCATTTTTCCAAATTTGAAAATAGAAAATCAGAAGGAGCTAAATCTGGCCAATAAGGTGCGTGGTAAAGCAATTTGAATTTTAATACATTGATTTGCTGCTTCCAGTTAAAATGTTTGAACACATCTCACTAATTGTGGTAAAATATAAAAAACACCAAAACAAAACAACTTCTCAAAACTCAAATTCTAGAATTAAAAATTGATCACATGGAAAAAATTGGCCAAAATAAATGAATTCGAATTGATTTATCATGCACCTTATTTGCCGGCTACAGCGTCACATCGAATTAATTTCTCTTTACAAATTAAAACAAATTGCTTGCCCAGGTGAAAATATTCATATATGTTCATATATCATCATATATGGTCTTATATATGAGCATATGTGGGTTCATGTATGAGCATATATGAACATATATGCCATGTATGGAAGCATATATGGGCAAATACATTCAAAGTAAAAGTTCATATATGGTAATATATGATACCATATATGACAATATATGTATGTCATATATTTTCATACAATAGTACATGTATTATACCATATATGGAAAATATGTTTTAATTTTTATCAGATATGGTAATAAAGGAAGGCAAATGATTTTTCAATTTGAACCATTATTCTATTCAATTAAGATCCAGTTCGAATTGTTAAGCAAAAATCGGTGTGAACATGAGACTTTAGTAATTTTGAACAGGAGTATTTAATAGGATTGAGATCTTTATTACAAATTTTAAAATGTTCGTTATTGAAGAAATATAAATGAAATTTCTAATCAAAATTCTAATTAATCAATGAAAATAGATTTAATTTTCTCGAATCTTTTCGAAAAAAATTATAGATTTCGACATATTTTCATCGAAAAATTTAATAATTTTCGATAATACTTACAGTCAATATTTTTTAGTTTTCCAATACATTTTTATGAAATAGAAACAAAAATGATAATCTAAAAAGAATCGACATAATCTAAAAAGAGCGCCCCGGTAGGCTTGTTGGTAGCGTGCTAGCTTATCAGTGCGGGGGTCGTGGGTTCAATTCCCACCAGAGGCTCTGGTCTGTTTTCGCTACAACGAGCCGAAGGCCTTTGTTGCTAGTGCTCGGTTAGGGTATTGACATATAATTTGTAATTATATGATTAATAAATAAAATAAATAAATAAATAATTAAATAAATAAATAAAAAGAATCAGAACCAGAATTAATTTCAAACTTGCTTGTATTGACACATGTGTCAAAACAAATTTGAATTGTTTATTGTTTTATTGTGTCAAAAAGGAAATATTTATAAATAAAATCGTTGAAATTAAAATGGTGTAAAAGTATTTTTACATTAAAAAAATTGCTTGTATGCATTAATTGCTATATTTGCGGAATATGCGACAAACAAAAGTAAGTTAATAAAATGTTACAATAATATTTATTGAATTTTATTTAAAATTTTAATGTGTGCATATTTTTTAAATCACTTTGGTGCATCTTCATCCTGAAGCTTGAAGTTCTCGATCTGAAATCATGTTTACCTGTGAAGATGATATATAACTTTTCAAATTAAAGGAATATTTGACGTTGAAAGCAAATGTTATCAGTGGTTAGTTACATTAGCAGTCACAATAAATAAGAAAATCAAGAGTTATAGATGGACTTTAAAAGACCCTGTCGCATTGTTTTTTCAAGTTCTCTTGTTTGGTATTCTCATTAAATCCAGTTAACGGACATAAACAACGAAACCGTAAACCCTGGCTGGAGTCATGGCACCATATTGTAAGCAGTTCTCAGATGACGATTAATTCAAGACAAATTGTTTTTGTATGCAATAGCTGTGTTTATGCGGGAAGCTATCGGCGTTGCATTTTGTCATTCCCATACAAAATTTGACATAAGTAACGTTCTTTTAACACTATGCGTTGGCTTATGTGAAATTAATATGGCAATGGCATAAGCCAACTTAGATAGCTTGCCATATAAACACCGCTAATACATAAGCACCAAATTCACCTAATTTAAGGCGTTTCGTGAAATAGAAACAGCAAATCAATCTTAATTTCGGAAAAGGTTTCTTATCATTCACAATATTTAACTTTTTTAGATCAAATTCTAACACCCAAAAATTTCCCAGTATCCTAAGCATTGACATCTAATATTGAGAATGTTTTGGAGTTGTTTCTGTAAAAACAAATTTTAAAATTTCAAAACAACCAAATTTTGTGAAAACTTTAAAAATAATATACACTGAAAGCTCCACTAACGGACAGCTCCCGTAGCCGAACAGCTTCAATAGACGGACAAATTTCTTGGTCTGTGTCCTTTAAAAGTTTGATAAATAAATAATAAGACAATAATTCTTCAAATTCTTAAACTATAACGAAGTGAAATCAGGGTTTCTAATTTAATAAAGCAACCATTGATAGATTTATTTTTACGATATCAACAAAAAGTAGATGCAATAAAGTGTTAACTATTTTTTTTTTATAAATTTTAAAATAAAATAAATTTTGCTACCTTTTTTAGGTAAAATGTATTTATTGTAATAATAAAGTTAATCTAGTAAAAAGTGGAATAACTGATAAATTTCGGGGCAGCCATTAGCAAAAATCCACTTTTTAATAGTCTAACTCGGCAGTTTAATTAGCTATAAGATATTAGTTTAACATTTAACATTTGAGTTAGTATTTTATGTTTTAATAAAATTAGCAATATTTTTGTTGAAAAATAAAAAACTAGTTTATTTAATATACCAACATATAGGAAAAGTACTCATATATTACTATATCTGAATATTCATATATGTCGATATATGAGCATATACGACCATATAACCTCAAATTACGGATCCGAGCATACATGGAATAATATATGAACCCATATATGTGCTCATATATTACCATACATGAACATTTTCACCTGGGTGGTTATAAAAGATTTGATGGCTTATTCAATGAGCTAGACAGTTCTTACTACACAAGGTATTGAAGCTATTGAATATCGCTGTGAAAAGTTTATTGACCTAAAAAAAGATTATGTTGAGAAATAGAGAACATTATTACCAAATTTGTTTTGTTTTCTTCAAAAGCTGTGCTAATTTTGGGACAGCCCTCGTAAGTTCGCTATTTCTTAACATATTAATAACTTAAAAATGTTGCGATGCAATTGGTGACAGAAATTTTATTAGCTTGCCCCACATGTATTGTTTTTTTTTATAGAGTCGACGTTTCTTTCAATTGAAATTTTGCCTTTGCATTTTAATAGCACAACTTTTAATATTTCATGATTTAAGTTAATATTAATCATACGTCTACTACGACTATAATTACTTTCAACTATTCAAATAATTTGCTACACACAATTGAAAGAAGGAAAAAAAAACAATTAATCAAACTTTTACAATAGCCTTAACAACAGGAAATTAAATTTCATTTTAGTATATATATATAATTGTAATGAAAATCTAACATCAATAACAAAAGTACAATTAAAATTTTGAAAGTCGTTAATTAACGTCAAAAAGTTTCTTAAGAAAAATGGAAAAATAATATAACACACACTCCACAAAAAATATTGAATTTAAACAGCAAAAAAGTAAATGTAATTAAACATGAATGTTAAGTTTTTGTATATTTTCTTACCACTTCCAACAAACTTCTTTTTATATAAGTATAAATGTTTGTCGGAAATCAAATACCAACAACTGCTTTAAAGGCATTAAATTCTAAAGTAGTATTAAGGGACTCATACAATAGAATTTTAAGAAAGAAATTAAATTGATATGTAAAAGCTTGTAACAAAGTAATGCTAAATGTAAAGAGTGAGTAAATGAACGGAGGAATAAATGACATTTGAAATTGATTTAAGATGCATCAAGTGTAAGCAGAAAGGTTATAAGAAACGGCTAATGATAAAAGTAGAGACATTTAAGCAAAAGATTAATAGTAGCGAGGAAAAAAATAGGTTACAGACAGAAATGAAGCAATTTAAACGTTTTAATAGGTTATTTCAACAGATATACCTCTTAGATTTTCTAAAACTTTGCGTTATGCCGGATCGAAATACATATATCAGCCTAGCTAAAAATAGTTAATTTGAGGTTGAAATAATAAATAATCTATAATTAAATTAACAAAAAATATTGATGTATATTAAAACAAAAGAAAACTGTTATGAATATGACTTAAGCCAGAGCATAACTAAATGTTGCTAGTGCTCGGTTAGGGATTTAGGATATAATTTGTAATTATATGATTTATCTAGGAGTTTGTTATTTAGATAGTAGCTTTAATTAAACACGTAAGGCCCTAATGGCTCGGTTATGTAAATGAAGATTACAAAAAAAATGCAACATTTTTAGTCTTAAAATTTTAGCAACGTTGGTGTCTATAAGAAAAACGACATAACTACGTGCTTGATTACTTATTTAAGAAAACATAAATGGAGCACAACTTATGTTTTTAAAGCTTTTTTTTTTAATTCTGCATCTTCTGGAAACTTCAAAAGGATCTCCTCAGATCTTTTTCAGGCTAGCTAAAAATATTTAATTTGGTTTTGTAAATATATGAAGGTTGAAAGTTCGTTATAAATAAGCAAAAATAACAAAATACTTTATTTTACAGAATTTTCAAATCATTTATAAGCTGAAAGTCAAGATGCAAATACTTTTATAAATTCATGTTTATTTATTTAAATATTTAATAAAATCTTCCACTGCTTTAAAAAGTATTAGTATGAAGTAAAATCATGTATTTATATGCCAAGAAAATTTTGCCCCTATTAGTAAATCACATTAAATTTTTAAATAAAGACAAATAAGCATTATGTCCTGACCAGTTACATGTTTAACTTAAATGCGAATACAAATTCACAATAAACTATAGAAAGAATAAATACTGAGAATAAACATTAACTTGACACTGTCCCATACATACATATATAAACACATATATTTATATATGTATTTCCCACATACTACAATAATATACTTTAGATGAAAGTATGGTCATTTTCATTTAACACCCAAAAGGAGGAGTAGCGCTCTTTAAAGTACTACTGCTACTACAACGTGGGAGGAAAATTTCAATATGTATGTAGAATATTGAACTTCAGTATTTCTACAGTTGGTATAAATAAAGTCTATAAGTATTGAACGATGATTAAATTTTTACACCAGAAAAATCAATTACAATAATGTCTGTCTAAGGAGTAGTACGATATTTGTAAATAACAATTGTTAGACTACGACAATATAATGAAATTACTAACTGCAAAAAATAAAAAAAAAAAAAATGTTGTATTGCTAAAGAGAAGGTGGCCGAAGTTAAGGAACAGCAGTAGTAAGTAATAGCAACAAATACTGTAAATCACTTACAAAACAAATAAGAAAAACATTGAAATGAAACTTCAACATATAAACTACGAAGCTATAATTTTTGTGATTTTCAATGCTGGTCATATCTACAAAAAATGATTCTCATATATACAACCTATGTTAGTAAAGTTGATCAAAAAATGCATCTATTGGTTTAAATTTTTTTGTATTAAGAATGATCTTTTTTTAATTTGAAATCAGTGCAGAATAAAAACCAAACTGTTTACTCTTCTGCAGAAAACTTCTTAGTTTAAGAGGACTTTTTTCTTGAACCACTTATAGTAGTTTTAGAAAAGTTTTACATTCTCTAAACTTTTATAATAAAAACAAGTAATACGCAGAAATATTTTTCCTAAAAAAACTGATATTGAGGAATTTTAAAGAAAACTTCTTTGATTCTGTGGACTTTTTAAAGAAAAATAATTCAAAAAAAATTTAAATTCTAAGGATATTTACTTTTAATAAAAATATAGATTCTATGAACTATTTCTATTGCAAAAATTCTTAGATTTTAAGGATATTTTTAAGAGTTTTTTAGATAGTCCTTAGAGCCTCAGAATTATTCTTTAAAAAAAAGAAAACCCTTAGAATCTAAGTATTTTTCATGATGAAAAATACTCAGAATATAATAATTCTTTATTCCAAGAAAGGCCTTAGCATCTTAGTTTTTTTTAAGGATATATGAATATCTATGACACAGTTTGCAAAATCTGTAAGTTGTACTTCAAGGAAAAGTCCATAGAATCAAAAAATGTTGATATCAGAAAAGTTTCTAAGAATCTAGTATTTTGTATTAGAAATCTATGCGTACAAAAGAATTCTTGGGGTTTACCGACATTTTTCTAAAAAAAAATCGTTTAATATTCTGTGTACTTTTTTCACAAGACAGTTGATATTTTACAAGAAATTAATTAATAAACATATTTAAAAAAAAATATTATTATAGTTTTTAATGATAATAATTAAAAAAATAATTTTGACTTGGGTGACTGAATTGATATATATTTTTTTTTATGAAAGAAAGACGCTATTATGATTTATAATTAATTATCCTTTGATTGTTGTCAGCATTTTATAGTTCCACAATTATAATGTTTGAATTTTCGTTACCACAGTATCCAAGCAAAAATAAATTCCAAAGTATCGTTTAGTTCTGATTTACTCTTCTAAGACAGTTATTTTTCACAACTTCCAAAAATGTATTTTTTAATGAAATTTAACACTTTTCAAATCTCTGACGGGTAACTTATTTTAACAACAACTAAAGTTAAAAAATAATCATAGATATTTCTGTAAAAATTTGACATTTATAACTATGGTTTAAGTTAAAGTGATTTGATTAAATCTTTAACTTACTATTTACCAGATTTTAAATTCTTAAAATCGTAGTTATTATTGCTGCAAGAATTTCGAATACTTAAATATAATAAATAAATCCCGATTACAGAATGTCCCTTTATAATTTAAGCAACAGTCAAGCTCAAACTTTATATGAAAAACAACAACAAATGTGTCATTTAAATTCCCAGGTCGAAGTTAACGGGAAATTGTGCAAATGAGGCTAAGACCCGATTGCTAAATTCAAATTAAAAATTTATTTGGGAAGATCAAAACATCTCATTTTTCACTAAACCATAAGAACTGCTTTAGATGCAATGCAAAAAAAAAACATAAAAAAAACTTGCACCCTATGACACGCCCATGAAAAAGTCATTGGTTCACAACACCGGAATCAAAATCACTGCTTTTTTCTCTTCTTTTGTTACTTTTTATTGCTGGGTATGGTTATAAAATAGAAAGTGGCAATCATGAAATAATAAAATATTTACTATAATAATGATTATAATAATGCCAATCAATGATTGGATTGACACAATAACACCCAAATGCAGTGTGCATAATATAGTAACAGTGTTTATTTTGCAACCATGTTTTTTCGCTGCGTGAACTTATTAACATTTATACTCTCCACAGTGTAATTGTTTCAGATGAAATAATAAAAACTTAAATTGGGAAAAATTCTCAAGTTGTTATTTTGTTGCTAAAAATTTTTTGATGTAAAAAAATTTTTTTTTTAATTTTTATGAAACTGCTTCATCATACTTTTGAAGTGTATATTGGTCGAAAATCTATGAAGTTTTTTATCATATTTATGAACTTTTTCATATATTTATTGCATCTCTGGGAAAAACCCAGATTTGCACAGATTTCATTCATTACATTGAGATTTTTTTGTTTGATGTTTATTTATAACAAGTTCAAAAAAAAAAAACCTATGAAAAAATATTTTTCGTTACCATTTATAAGGCACCAATTAAAAAAATTATTAGCCACTATTAACAACCCAGCAAAACTTTGGCAATGGTTGCGATATTCTCATGCGTTACCTTGTAATGATAGCTCGTTACCTTTTTCATTATTTGCAAGCATAAAGTAGTAAGTTACTGATTATTGATTACGTAATATATCATTTATAAATGTAAAGTAATAATTGAAATATTTTTGAAAATCTATTTTTAGATACATTACTTTGTGTTTTTTTGTAAGCAAAAGGGTAATGTATGTTTGTTTTAATAACATTAGTGAAAAAACGAAGCGCAAAAATTCATTAAAGTTTAAAGCAATCAAATACTATATGCGTCGATAGCTCAGTGGGTAGAGGTCTTGGCTGGCAACCAGATTTCCCTGGTTCGATTCCCATCTTGACCATATTATTTTTAATTACAAATAATTTAAATAAAATACTTGTAATCATTTTTTTTTGATAAAAATTCCTCTTTTTTAAAAATCTATTCTTAGGCACATTACTTTTCCATTCTCGTAACCATATAAGTAACCCCTTACATTATCATCTCTAAAGTAAAATTACTTTGAGGCTCATCGCCTGTAAAATTCTTAAATGAAGTAAGGTGTATAGTAATTTATCGGCCCCTATGGCTATACATTACTTAACCCATTATTTGGTAATGTATGGTTTTGCTGGGAAACAATAATTTTTCCAAATCTTATTGTTTCAATTCCACTGATATTTAAAATCTGAAGATAGTTGATATGAAAGTTTCAAAAACTATCTAATCATCTAATTATCCAGAAAACATTTACTTCAAATGTCACATTTCTAGCCAAGAAATGTTGACAAATCAGTTAAATTTTGTTATATTTTTGCCAACGTAGGTGTCCAAAAGCAAAAAATCTTTTACACCCGAACGTTAAATAAACTTGCTAATGTGGGATTCCATTTTCCAAAGAACACATTTTTTTAAGTATCAGGTTGCTAGGAGAAGTAGATTGGGATCGTTAATGGGAGGGGCAACTGGTAACTGGGAACTAAAACTTTATCACATTCCTGATAAAAAGTCCAAAAAGCACCTTATTGGTGAATGAGCCTATACTCTAGGGAGCACATAGTTTTTAATTCATGTTTCTTTCAATCCCTTTTTAAAATGCGGTTAAGAAGAAGACTTTTCAATTTTGAACACCCATTTTTACTATGTTTTAGAAGAAAATTTTCAAAAGTAAATGTTCTCCATCGGATAATTTCATAAATATCTAGTTGGTTGCCTTACGTGGCAGATCACATTGTGCGAGCAGTAAACAGAATGCTTCACTACTTCGTTTTAGAAAACCCACACCACTTGGGCATTAAAGATATGTTATGAGATTACCGTCCAATTTTTGGTTTTTGAGGTTTTTTAATTAATTTAAAGTTATATTTTAAATTGTTAAATTTGGAATTTCAATATGTTACTACATTCTCAACATAGGTTACTCATTATAAACTCTCAGTTATATATATATATTCTCATACAATCTTATTATAGTTTAGGCCATTTGTTAGTGACATTGCTTATATTGCTGCTACTACTTCTGACTCTGTTACAAATGAAAATTGATTTGGTCTGGTATATTGTTGTTTTTATTCGTATCTTGCTGGCTTTAACATTCAATAACTAAAAAAACGAAATACTACATTTGAAATGACATGGTCAAATAATATAAAAAAAAATCTATATACAAGGAAACAAAAATTGAACTAGTGTGTGTAAGTGTATGCCTTGGTACTGGGTGTTATAAGTGAAATAGTGTCTGAGTTGTGTTGTTTTTTTTTTGTCATTGTGACTGCATGAATGAATGAAATGTATTTAGTTTTTTTTTAAGTCTGTCTTTCTGGTCTGTCTGTTTATTGGTATTAAATGTTTGTATGTGTTTATGTCAGACTGTCTGTCCTTGTATTTGTTAGACTGCTTACTGTTATGTTCATCGTTAGCAACAATGATGATGATGACCACGTCTATAATGCTTATGTTATTGTGATGATGATAATGATGATGATGATAGTGATTATAGTCTTCAAATATTTCTGTTAGTTTTAAAGCAAAGCTTTTAGAGAAATTAATTTATTTTTGCTCATTCAAAAAAGGATTCTTTTTCTAACATTTGATTTCTTATTAAATTAACTGTTTCGTAAATTTAAGTAATATTAAATTTATAATTAAACTTGTAAAAAAAATTAAAGTAGGGTATGTTGATACCCTACACCAGGTATAATTTGGGTCGAAATTCAAGAAGCAGTACATATTCCGAGAAAGGTCCTAACCGTTTTTAATGGACAATGTGGAAAAGAGTCCGAGCAGGATTGCTCAAGAGGCTCATTTAAGCAAATACAGGGAAGGTGGATTGTTTTTGATTATTTGGCGGATATATTTGATGAAAAGGTTATATCGAATCATTATGCCAACGTCACCAAAGAGGGTGTCTTTTTCCACGTGATATATTTTTATATATAAATACATACATGTGTCAGTATGATTTAGTATATATAATTATATACAATTATTTAAAATAAATATTAAAATAACCTTTTATTATGTCATATGTCTCCATATCTGGTTATATATTGATCTTTAGTTTACAATATATCTTGACTGGGAAATGATCAAGAAAATTATAATAAGGTGTGTCTATAGGCACCATAAGGAATAAATTAAGGACCAGAATTTCAGTACATAAATCAGACCAAAAACATAGAAATATTAATTAAGAAAAAACCGCATTGTCATCTTAATCTTCTATATTAAATCACTATCCTAATATTGAAAATGTTTCAATATTAAGAACAGAAAATAATTATAAAAACGTTATATGTTAGAGATGTTAAAAATCATTAATACACATTTAATACAGAGAATTAACTTCAAAGCAGACAAAGAAAATTTAGCTCGGAATTATAGATATTTAATTAGTAAAAAATTATGAAGCTTAAATATATAGATACACAGAATAAAATAACAAAATTCTCTTTATAATATTGAACATCGTCTATAGAACATTTTTGTTAATACAAAAAAAAAAATTTTTAAAAAGGCACCAACAATGGAATTTGTAAATACCTAGGTAAAAATAAAAATATATGATCATGTATTCTTACATATTGTTTAATTTACGTACGTTTATGAATCATATATGAAAGTATGTGACATTTATGGACGCATATATTTATCTATGCATGCTAAAAATACACCCACTTTTGAAAATATATGGAATCATACATGTAATTGTATGCCATATACTTTTACATAAGTGATAATATGTTATCTCATTTTTTATTTGTTTTTTTTTTTTTTTTGATTTATTTCTTTGATTTAAACTTTAAATTTACAATGTCAAAATTTTTATATTTAATTATTTTGAAGTTTTTAATATTCTTATATAATTTTTATGAGAATTTATTGTGTCAAAAAATGTATATTTATTTGTTCTGTATTGTTCAAAATTTTTTGTATGATTTATTTTATTTGTTGAGGAAAATATTTAATTAATGTGATACATGGAGCTTGAGGATGATATGTTAGAATTTGATGAGATTTGGTAAGTTTGCGGTTAAGATTATTTACAATAAATTTATAAATTTCTTTTACAATTTCAGTACTTATCAAATCCTGTTTTAAGACGGATGGCGCTATACATTTTAGCGTAAAACGTAGTTCATGGTATTAAAAAATGTCCGCTGTTTGACTTTTTACCGATGGAGATGCCAAAGTCTAGGCCGATATCCTTCCATTTGTTTGTGTTAAAATGCAGGATTAAAAAGTTTCGCCCTTTCTCGGTAAATCTTGCATTTTTATTGAATTTATCTTTCAGAATCAGCTTTCAAAACGAAATGATTGGATAAAGCCAAAGTTCTAAAGAAGAATACATTACCAGAAACTCCAGATTTGATTTGTACGATACATTTATGTAATAAACTTTATTTATTTAATACTTCAAGCAAAACCGTGATGTTTTTATTATAATTATAGATTTTTGTATACAAATCAGATACATTTTTTATATAAGTTAATATAAATTTTGTATTTAAAAGAAAATTTAATAAAAAACTCTACCATTTTTACTAAAAAAAAAAATTAAAAATAATTCTTTTAATGGCAAAAATATATGAAAATCAAGAATCATTATTTACCTTTATGACCATAAATATACATATTACCTCAATTTTCGTTAATGTTCATGTATGGAATCATATATGATCACCATGTATGATTATTTTTAACCGGGTACAAAAAACTTTTTGTTATTTTTTTGTAACTTAAATTTTTATTTTCCATGAATTTTTATTTGAAAAATAACAATTTACAAACAATTCAAACAAAAAACTGTTAGAATTCGAATTTGAATTTTAAAAAATATTTTTAATTACTTAGAATTTTGTTATACTTTTTTCTGTGTATGTTTAAATGATTATAATAATATAATTTCATATCCGGGTTAAAAATAATCATATATGTCTATGTATGGATGATCATATATGATTCCATACATGAACATTAACGAAAATTGAGGTAATATGTAGATTTATGATCATGTATGAAGGTACATAATGACATATTAGTATTCATACATGTGTATATATATTTCTGGTTTTCATATATTTTATCCATTAAAAGAATTATTTTTAATTTTTTAATAAAATTGGTAAGGTTTTTTATTTAAATTTCTTTTAAATACAAAATTTATATTAATATACATAAAAAATGTATCTGATTTGTATATGAAAATCTAGAATTATAATAATAACATCACGGTTTTGATTGACGTATTAAAAAAATAATGTAATGTACAAATAAAATCTGAGGTTTTTGGTTATATATTATTCTTCAGAAGTTTGGCTTTATCCAATCATTTCGTTCTGGAAGCTGATTCTGAAAGACAAAATTAATAAAAATGAAAAATTTACCGAGGAAGAGGAAAACTTATTAACCCTGCATTTTAACACAAATAAATTGAGGGATAACGGCCTAGATTTTGGCATTTCCATCGGTAAAAACAGCGGACATTTTTTTAATACCATGAACTACGTTGTTCGTTTCATCTTAAAAAGTACTGCGTCGTCCGTCTTAAAGCAGGATTTGATAAATACTAAAATTGTAAAAGACATTAATAAATTTATTGTATAGAATCTTAACGGCAAACTTACCAAATCTCATAAAATTCTAACATATCATCTTCGAGCCCCATGTATTACATTAATTAAAGATTTTCCTTAAAAAAAATAAAATAAATCATACAAACAATTTTGAACAATACACAACAAATAAATATAATTTTTTTGATACAATATATTCTTTTAAATATTATATAAGGATATTAAAAACTTCAAAATAAATATAAAAATTTTGACATTGTGATTTTGAAGTTTAAATCAAACAAATAAATCAAAATAACAAATATAATATGAGATAACACATGATTATTAATAGAAAAGTATATGACATGCAATTACATGTATGATTTCATATATTCCCAACAATGGATGTATTTTTAGCATGCATAGATAAATATATGCGTCCATAAATGTCACATATTTTAATATATGATCCATATACCTACATAAATTACACAATATGTGAGAATACATGAGCATATATTTTTATTTTTACCTGGGATTATTATTTTATTTTATAAACAACATTTATTATGTTGAATTTCATAAACAAAAGTATTAAACCAATATGAAAATATTTTTTACGAGCTTTAACAGAAAAATGTTGTTTATAATATTAACTCTTCTATTTGTTTAAATATTAATTTAATTTTTTAAAAAATTTAATTTGTATTTATATGTTAAATATTTTTATGACAAGATGTTTGTCAACTTTTTTATAATTATAAAAATTTTGTTTTCCTGAAAATGCTAACAAACAGCTAAATATCGAAAATAAAATAAGAATTTCTAATTTTATCTGACATTTTTCGGATTAATTTAGATCTTTCTAAATCCCCAAATACATTGCTATTTTGATCTACCATTTTTCAGATCAAATAAGATATTAAGGAATATAAAATTGGATATGATTAAATATTGTGCTAGATTAATTTTTTTAACTCGGGTATAACTGAGGAGATAATTCACTTTTCAGAACATCTTCAATGGGTAATATATGTAAATGTAGGTAACTTTGAACAATTTTTTATAATAGAACTACTAAATTAATAAACAATACTTATATTTTTAATAACCATTATTTCATAAAATAATTTGAATTTTACGGATTGCTTTAAAAAAGGAAAAACTGAGTTGGAGAACATTTTTTCTGAATATCCTTTGTATTATTTTACTTCGGAGGGGTTAAGTGCTATGGGAACATCGATGGAGGGCGTCGTTATAAGTATGAGGGATAGAAAAACGCTTGGGATCGAACAACAGACCAATGTGCTATTTATTACTCCACAACGCCCAATAATTGTGAATTGTGTGAATACAGGCATATTTTTGAAACATATTTCTTGTTTCAATTTTAAAATATGATTGAACTTTCAACGAATTGATTTGCAAAATTGCTTTTATTGATTAAATAATTTTTTACTTTATTCAATCGATATCAAAGGATCAACCATTAAAATAATAGTTGCAATATTAAATCGTTTCATTCATAGTCATAAAATAAACTATTCAATCAAATAAAAATTGAATCAATATAAATAAGACTAATTTGTTATCTCTATTCGTAGAATATTAAGTCATTGAATTTATGCGATATGAAATTCATTAACAACCTCAGTTATCTCTCGGGTGTTGACATCTCACTACTCTTAGGCTTCGTACAGACCTCTAACTGTTTCAACGATGGCTTCGGAATGGCAATGATCCATCTCACTCGTTGCATCACCACTCCAACTTAACCTAACCTAATCTTTTAACAAAAATTTAATTAGAATTTACACTTGCTTACAGCCATTTTCGGCACTTACTTTTTATATCTATATCTCGGCCCAACTTAATCAATGGATATATTCTGAAGAAACAATTCTATCCAATTATCAATTAATGAACATATTATTCATACGTCTAGTAGTACTTCTACTTGTATAAATTTAATGAAAAATTCACACATTTGTCAATATATTCGCGATTTGTCCATGGATTTTCCAAAATTATACCTTAGGTTAATCGTGGGAATATGGAGACCGGCTTAGAATAAAAAAAAAACTTTTTTCAGAAGTTTTCTATTGTCGACGTTTTGGAAAACTTACATTTATTTTGAATACGTTTTTCCTAATAAAAAATAACAATACTCACAAAATTTGTTTCTTATTAACCTAAACGCTGATGCCATATGTGAATAGATTTGTAATTCTGTGGCCAAAATATTGTTTAAATAGCCTCCGACAAAAATTTAAAATATAAAAGCATTTCAATTTAAAAAAAAAGAAAAGATGAAATGAAACCTGCCTGGTTTGAGAATTGTCTTGTCTTGATTAAAGTCAGCCAGTTGCAAGCCCTGGAAATATCGCGAATATTTTAGAAAAAGGTGTGGTGCGATCCTTAATAAAATTCGAACCTACATGAGAGCGCACATCAAGCCGACTTTCGGAACTACGAATTTGTACTAAGTTTTGATATCAGCTAGTTGTGTAGTGTATATTCTCTTCTGATTTCTCTCTTTAACCCAACCTAATCGATAAATTATTCACAAAAAGTGTGAGTTTCTAGTAATAAAACTACACCCAGGAAATAAATAAGAGCTGGCAACAGAATTTGCTATCAATTGAATGGTTGTGTTGCAGCAACCGACTTTTTCGATTGCAACTACCGAATTGTTGTCTAGTTGAGACACTCGAAATTCTATTCTAGCAATTAAATTTCTGATATATTGAAATACGGATACCACAACCGTACCTTTGGATTAAAAACAATTTCGGAAGTCAGTCCTATTCTGTTTTCTCTATGAAGACGTAGAACAAACAAATCGTAAACGAGTGTTATCTTTCGTTTAGAAATTTATTTGCAAGAATTCCTTCAATAGTTTAAGCAAATATTTGTGTGTTTAAACAATATTAAATAGTACCAATAGTATTATCCATTTTTGTGCTTTGTATATAAAGATATTTAAAAATTTGTCGGATCAAAAAAATGTCAACTAAAGAAGACTCAACTAATAATCTTTAAAAATAAATAAAAATTCTACATGTCTAGTCATGTGTTTTCCTTTCATAAAATATTTTACAACGTTAACCAAAAGCATTAAAAAAATCTGAAAAACATCCCATATATTAACTTGATATGAGAAATACTCTAATACAAACAAAATTATACAAATATAGTGAATATGAGTTTATTGAATAGAAAAATTCCCAGACATCCTACATAAAATATAGAGAAAACATGAAATAAAATTCTATACCTAGTTAAGAAAAATATGTATATATATATATATATATTAAAAATAAACCCTAGAATGTAGACTAAAGATTATTTATAATCCTTTTAGAATACATACACACACTTTCGAGTAGATTTATATATAAAAAAATTCCTGAGTGGGATTTTAGTTTTATTTTTGGAGTGTGCAATATCTATAGAAATATTTCACTTTCATATAAAAAATTATTATAAATTTTTCATGTTTTTATTCTCTATGTTCTATTTTTAGTTTTGCGTGATGAATTTCGTATTGAACCACAAAATACTCGCATAGCACAGGGTGATACCGCCCTATTGGAATGTGCTGCCCCACGTGGTGTACCCGAACCGATTGTGCTGTGGAAAAAAGGTAACCAAATATTAGATATGGAAACAACGAAAAGAATACGTATTGTAGATGGGGGCAATTTGGCCATACAAGATGCACGTCAAAGTGATGAGGGTCAATATCAATGTATAGCCAAGAATCCAGTTGGTATTAGAGAATCATCTTTAGCCACACTAAAAGTTCATAGTAAGTTAAAATAAACTAAGTTTACAAAATTAAGTGTCACGTTAAATTTAGTGGAAATATCAAATGTGTACAAAAAAATATCATTTTCACAATATTTGTTTTTGGAATATTACCTAAAAATTTACCTTTAGATTTACCTCCCTACATGGTCTCTGTTAAAAAACAAATTGTGTTGTTTTTTTATTCTTCTATATATTTTTTATAGTTAAACCATTTATTATACGTGGCCCACATGATCAAACCGTTTTGGAAGGTTCATCAGTGACATTCCCTTGTCGTGTTGGCGGTGATCCAATGCCTGATGTTTTATGGTTGCGCACTGCTTCTGGCGGCAATATGCCATTAGGTAAGTTTTTCTTTCGTATTTAGGTTAAGTGCTGCTGATGTATTACAATCGATTTGTTACAACAACCAACAGTAATGGTGTAACATAGCAACATTCAAAATATAATCATCATCATCATCATAGTCAATGACTTAACCTGAAAGATACAGAGATAGTAGAGGGGAAGTATACCTGAAAGAAAATACGATTTAGAACATAATTAAATTGCAATAAGAACTAGAGGTATAAAGGGTGATTCAATGAGACTAGATATTTTCTTTTATAAATAAAACACACCAAAATTTGTCGAAATTATAGTTTTTTTTTTTATCATATTTTTTAGTGAAACATCATAAATATATGTTTAATTCCCAGCACGACTCCTCTGCCAACACAGCGCGCATCAAATTGTTAATGGCCTTTTGGCATAGTTCGGCGTGTATATCTTTTATAACGCATATGATATCCTTATTTGGCTTATTGGCATTGACCATTCTTTGGTGTCAAATCGCAAGATCTCAACGGCTATTTGACCTCGTTATTTCGTGAGATGATGTGGGAACTTCGATCGTAATTGGTCTATTGTTTCGTGCGCTGTGTGGCAAGTGGCACCGTCCTCTTAAAGCCACCTATTGTTTCAGTCCATGTCATCTAATTCAGGCCATAAAAGTTTATTATCATGTCACGATAACGTTCATAGATACCGAAGAAGTGGAGTCCGATGACTCCCCCAGCCCAAAAAACCACACCAGACAGTAATTCGTTGTGAGTGCATACACTCACAATATATTTGCCGTTACCGACTGTAGTTTATTTAAAAAGTAATACCTACAGTTTGTTTTTAAATGAAGAATCAATTGAAATACATAGAAATATATTTTTTAGCTATTTGAATCATTCAAAACAAAAACTATAAAAATTTACAAACATTCAGGAGGAGTTGATATTTTCTGTTAAATGTAAAATTTTATGTTTTTGTTTCTAAAAATTGAAATTAATATAATTCTTTTTTTGTTTTTTTACCAAAATAGTTTGTATCACACAAAATTACAAAATTATTTCAATAAAAATTACAAGAAATTATTTAAATATACATACACAAAGCCAATAAATATACATACATCTGTGTGCGTTGTGTTGTACCCAATATACCATATAACAATCAAACTGCAATACAACTTGAGAATAAGCTTATATTAATAGTGTGTTTTAAGCTTTTCTTAATTTCGCTTATTATAATGTTTATAAAATGTGAATTCACAAGCAGTATTTAACAATGCTTGAGAAAAGATTATTATACATAACTTTTTCTAAAGTATGCTATAAACAACATACACATATTTCACAACGCAATATGACGTTTGAAATAGAAATATTTTTCAATACATTCTAGTCTTGTTGTCTTTGTTCTACGCTTATAATGCATACAACAAGTGCCATTACTTTTTCTTTAAATTTGTCGAACGTGTTTTGCGTGTACATTTAGTTGTAAATTTTATATAGTGAACGTGCAATTGCATATTAAATTTAATTATTTTTATTTATGGTTAAAATTAATTATTATTATTTATATTTAAAATGAATTATTATTTTTTATATTTAAAATGAGTTATTATTATTTATTTTTAAAATTAAAATAAAGAATAAATTAAATTAAAGAAAAGAAAAGAAAATAATTATGATTTCTCTTTTTCAACGATTAATAATATATTATTTTTGTAAGCTTATTCTACAATTGCAAGAATAAGCTTATAGTAATCATACACACATAATATTTTCACGAGGTTTCCGTTCTGATTTTTCTACAATTGTTACGATAGCCTTTTTCAATATATTCTCAAGTCTTTTTCAAGCTTAAGGCTTGTGTTTGTTAGCTTATAATAATATTTTTCTCAAGTCATTTGGTACAATTGTCACGATAGCCTTTTTCAATATATTCTCAAGTCTTTTTCAAGCTTAAGGCTTGTGTTTGTTAGCTTATAATAATATTTTTCTCAAGTCATTTGGTAAGTTGGGTATTTTGTAACTACATACGAATAAAAAAAAAACTTCCAATTTGAAAAACAAACCACAAAAGTAGTTTTTATTAAACAATGATTGAAAATAAACAACCAAATGGGCTGAATATAATGAAAAATCAGTAGTCCTTTTTTTTTTAATTTAATATGTATTTTAAATTGTTTTTCACAAAGTAATATTGTGAGTGTAGTTTTTTCTTGAATGACGTGAATTTTCAGTACCCCAAATGCGGCAGTATTACTTGCTAGGTGAAAATGTCCCTCATAAGGATATTTTGGTTAAAGGATATTTGCTTAAAAGATTAGGTATTATTTAAGAGTCAATTGTTAAAATAAAAGAGGCTGTAAATAGTATCTTGGCTGTGTCAATTGAATTTTGTAGGCGTGTACAAACATGCCTCTTGTTAAAGTCCGCTAATCTGTGCTGTAGGAAAGATACAATTGCTGTGCACAAAGGTGAATTAAGATTGTCGCGGCCTGGTCAAATCTTTATTTCACAGCAGCAATATTTTTGGCCGAAGACGTAAGGGTATTGTCACGTGTTCCACCTACCCAGATTCTTCGAATTTCTGCACCAAACCGCGGATTGTTGACTCAGATGGCTGGTTATGTTGACCGAAAAACTCACGCAATGCATTTTTTCTATTTTCATAAAACCTTTGGCTTACTTTTATTAACAAAATTTATATTATCTGCGAACATTTAGTTGACGTTTGAAAGACAAACTTGTTTGCTCATTACGAAATATTTCGTCCTAATGTTTGTAATTACCACAAATATTAGACTTAGACCCACCATGCATTCAATTACACGAATAGATTTTCAAATGGAATAAACCAAGATATGTGTTAGGTATGCAATAAGTCCGTGACTTTTCGAACTTCCCTCGTAGTTATATGAAATGCAGCACTGCTCACATCAAGTACCACCTATTAATAGACTACTGGCAAATTTTGAGCAAGTTCCGTAATTTACTTTGCGTTTAATAGCTGTTAAAAACAAACAACCTCGTGGATTTTTTTAAAAATGGGAAAAAGTGAATTTCGAGTGCTCATTAAACATTATTTTTTGCGAAAAAACCTGTCAACCAAACTAAGAAAAAACTTGATTAATACTATGGGGACTCTGCACCATCGATTTCAATGGTAAAAAAGTTGTTTACGGACTTTCGTTGTGGCCTTACAAGCACGGATAATGCCGAACGTTCTCCACACCCAGTTGAGGTTTCTACACCAAAAACAATTGAAAAAATTCACGATAAGGTGTTGACTGATCGGAGATTGAATGTGCGATAGATTGTGGAAGACATAGGCATCTCACATGGCTCAGTGGTTTCAATCACTTGGGTATGGAAAGCTTTCCGCAAGATGGCGGCTGCTGCACAATCGACCATCAACGGAATCGTGTGACAGCTTGGTTTCCATGACAAAAATCCATAAAGTAGACTACGAATTGCCCCCTCATTCATTTTATTCTCCGGACTTAGCCCCCAGTGACTATTTCCTATATCCAAACCTAAAAAAAAGGCTCGCTGGAAAGAGATTTAGCTCTGAAGATGAAATTATTGATCAAATAAATGCCTATTTTATGGACCTCGAAAAATCCTGCTGTTAAGCGCAATATAAATGACGGGACTGTAGTCTGTTAATAGCTGATACTTGATGGGAGCATTTTATATAATTATGAGGGAAGTTCGAAAAGTCACTTATTGATCCGCCCTCGTATATTTCGACTTCTTACCGGATGATAAAATTTGCAAATTTGATTGAAAAAATCTAGTGGGATTAAGTCATACGGTCTTGGTGGCCAATTCACGTCACCTCTGATAGAGATAACCATATCAAATCGTTCATTCACATTGTGCACGTAGCGTCCGCTTTGTGGGAGGTAGCGACATCCTGCTGGAACAGACAGACGCCACCAAAATAGAATGAAGATGACGATGAACCGCGCCAATTGAAAAACCTTTAGTAAACCAATAGACTGAAAATCAACTTGTCAGCAGATTTGACGATATCAATCCGTTCATGTAAATCTTGTAATTAAACTACAAGTCGCAAATATGAAGATATACGTATGTATGAAATTTGGTACATTGATCCACGGACGAACCCCGTTGAATTTGGTTAGAATAGGTTCCTTTACTGTTCGTTTCTATTCCATTACTATTCGTTTCCATTCCATAAGTATTAAATAGTAATTTCTCCTTATTTTGTCTGTTGTTGCAAAATGTTTGAGCTGAAATTTTTGCGCTGAAAATTTTGCCACTTGTTTTTAATATATTTCAAGTTATTTTTTACTGATTTTTAAGGTTCTTTATACAGATTAAAATAACTTTATAACTATAACTTTTATTATTTCAACGGTAAAAGCCTAAGGCTATCGAAAATTTAATTAAATAAAATTCATTTTTATTTTAGAAAATAATACAAAAAGGCATCTTAAGAAGGAAGATGCTTATTTTATACATTATAGTAATTTTTTATAACTTTTGCAAATAAAATTTTTAGATATCAGCAGTGCAAAATCATTATATAACAACCAGCTTATGTATAAATGAACCAGCTTATGTATGATGTCTCTCATTTGCGAGAACACGGCATAACTCAAAAATCGTTAATGATGCAAAAATTTGGTTTACACCAAAATCTAAAACATCAAAAAATGCTTTCTCTCATTAAGCGGCGACCACAAGTGTTTTACACTTTTCTCATCAGTGAGGCCCAATTGGAAACTTTAAATGCATTTAACACAGAATCGCTTTTTTAAGTTATGCCGGTCTTCATGCAAATGACGAAAATTATACACTATTTTCGCAAATGATAAACGGTCCTTTAGTCTTTATAGCCGCGATTTTATTCACCTAAACACAATTTTCCGCTATACTTCCCCTAAAAGTGTATCAAGTTTTGTTGTGGTATGTGACAAGAACTGATGTATAACATATACATAGAGATGTGTATAGTACATCTACATGTGAGTTTAGTGATAGAGTTAAAATGTTTTCGAAACTACAAAATAATTGTGAATGTGATTTATGTACTGAAGCGTGTGTTTGTGTGTGTATGCATGTGCTTTACTGCCGCAAGGTACATTTGTAGATAAATGACTTTAACATTTAAAAGGATTACAATTTGCAGAAAACGAAAAAAAAAACACACATACAAATGATGAAAGTTAAAAAATTGTACTACATTTGTTTTGTAAAAGTCACAAAATGACATGAATTAAGTTGCATGTTAGTATACTAAAAACCAAAACATCAATAAAATTAGAATTGAAATTTTAGAAGGAAGAGGTTTAAGTGATATATTGGTGGTAAATTTTAACGGCTTTTAAATAAATGCACAAAGAAAAATTGATTCGCTGAGGCAGTCGAATTTCGTATTTTTTACGTCGAACGTACGGCTTAGAAATCTCATAAATAAAAAGAATTTCTATGCCTGATAATATTTAAAACGGAAACAGTTTCGCTTCATCTATTTGGGTACCCAATGTGGTGCACAAAAACGAAATTCTAAAAGCAAATTCCCATTACTGATCTTTTTAAAAATAAGTTTATTTGTGTGAAATCAATTGCAATTAAATTTTATATACATCGCTTAAATAAATTTGTTCAAGATTACATATAGATGAACATAAGCAGACATATTTTAACAGAACATTTTTTTTTAGCAATTTCTGACAAATATTCTTAATGGCGCTTAAAAAAATAATTACCACTCTCGCGCCAAAATATTTTTTTGTATTTGAAAATTGTTTTTGAATTTCGGAAAGAAAAAGGAAATTATTTTGTACTTCACTACAATAAAAAAATCGAATTTTGTATTTATTTCGTTGTGGATCTTCTTCTTTTCTTTGGTTCCAGATTAACACCAGGCTATTTTTCCAATTTGTTGTTGCACAAACGAATCTTTTTAAAAGTTTGTTTTTAAATTAATGCCTTAAAAAAATTTTAAATGTGTAAAAATCTATTTTTGAATCTCCAATAAATGTGTATATATACCCTGCGGGAAGCAGGGTATATATGCAAACCGGTTCCTAATGTACATACCTCG
This sequence comes from Eustalomyia histrio, assembly GCA_949748255.1. NCBI lineage: Eukaryota > Metazoa > Arthropoda > Insecta > Diptera > Anthomyiidae > Eustalomyia > Eustalomyia histrio. The sequence goes on from OX456526.1 coordinate 73,470,488, forward strand.
TGAAGGGTTTAAAAGTCTGCATCACGTGATGGAAAACTGACTACATGCTCGGTTTAAAAGCCTCTTTTACATGATGAGTTTGAAAATACGAGTCCTGTGGTATGTTCTTTGGGGTTAGTTGTGTGACATTTTCTATTTGAAAAGTCCTATGACATGTCACAGACCGCAATTGACACTCTCTTAGGACAAGCCCATGTTAAAGTGACCAGTCCTTATCATGTGAATACACCGGCCCCCTGACTGGACCCTATCACAATGAACCGGTCACGTGACATGTGCTGGGTCCTTTTCTGGCAGGGTACCTATGCAATGTTTAAAAGTTAATCAGCCCGAAGGCATTTTTGCCCATAAATAAATGATATTTGTAATACGTGTTTTATAAAAATTCGACCAAAATTATAGAAATTCGATTTAATTTAAAAATAATCGTTGGAATGAAATAATAACTAACAAATCGTTAAAATTAGAAAAAATCGCTAGAAATTGTTGAAATAGAAAATAATGCCAAATTTAAAAAAATCTCTTGAATTTAAAAGAAAAAAATTTGCAAAAATTCAGCAAACTTGATCCAAAAAACGCTAAGTTTGAAAAAATCGATAAACTCGAAAAAACTCCCTATAATTCAAAAAAAGTCGAAGAAATTGCAAATGCTCAAAACTAATTAAAAAAAAATCGCTAAAGATGAATATAATCATTATAACGGGAAAAATTGCTTAAATTAAAAAAAATCCCAAAATTAAAAAGAGTGCCAAAAATGAAAAAAAAAACTGAAATTAAAAAATAAAATAAAAATAAAAATCACAAAAATTAAAATATGCAAAAAATTGCCAAAAATAAATATGCACCATACGGAAAAAACCTCAAATTTAAAAATTAATCGCTGAAATTGAAAAAAAACGCTACAATTAAAAAATTGCTTTAATTCGCGAAAATCGTTAGAAATAAAAAAACTAGTAGTTAAATAATAGCTAAATTTAAAATTTTATCTAACCGCTTTTTACGTTTTTTCACAGATGTTTTATTGTGTTTCTATCATTCTAGCACCTTGTTTCAATCTCGTTTAGTTCTCGAGATAATCGTGCACCACTCATCTGCAATACCCCAATACCAGACCCAAATTTAACTATTTTTTTGAGTGTAGAGATTTTCTTCTTTTCAACTTTAAAGACTTTAATTTGCCCACATGCATGCAAAATACACACATGAAATACCAATACTAGTTTCCAGCAAAAACTGTTTAATTGTAAACATATTATATTTATAAGTATGTACATTGTACAATCCAGTTTGGGGCACTTGATGTTTAAATTTATTGAATTTTTTAAAAGTAAATTTACAAACAAGAATTTACAGTGTATGACAATGACTTTGCAATTGTTTTTTATGCTTAACTAAAGTTTAAAATTTTGCAGTTCAGGACCATCAATATATTGATCTAAATTAAATCTTCTGTTTATTTACTTTTTAATTTCCAGATCGTGTTAGTGTTTTGGAAGATCGTAGTTTACGCTTGGAACGTGTTACTGTGGCGGATGAGGGTGAATACAGTTGTGAAGCGGATAATGTAGTAGGTGAAATATCAGCCATGGGTACCTTAACCGTTTATGGTAAGTCACAATGAATACCTTATATATAATCCTTCTAGAGCCAAAAATTTAATTGCTAGTATACCATTCATTATCCTCCCCTAATATAGCACCTCCTAAATTCTTACAACGTCCTACTAGTAAATCTGTAGAATTAGGGGCTGATACTTCTTTTGAATGTCGAGCCTCTGGTAATCCCCGTCCTACACTATTTTGGACTATAAAAAATAATAGAACTATAATATTTCCGGGAGCTCCACCCTTAGATCGTTTCCAAAGTATAAATACCGAAGATGGTCACTCAATATTGACATTGACAAAATTCCAACGTAGTGATAAAGATTTGGTTATTGTTTGTAATGCTATGAATGAAGTGGCCACAATAACGACCAGAGCACAACTGACATTAGACTCACAGGAAGACAGACCACCACCCATTATAATAATGGGTCCGGTTAATCAAACACTGCCCGTTAAAAGTTTAGCCACCCTACATTGTAAGGCTATTGGTTTACCCAACCCTACCATATCATGGTATCGAGATGGTATACCAGTGCATCAGACGGCAAAGATTAATATAACTACAGCCGGTGATTTAATCATATCCGATTTAGATAGACAACAAGATCAGGGTTTATATACCTGTGTGGCTAGCAGTCGTACTGGGAAAAGTACATGGAGTGGTTTCCTACGCATTGAGGTACCCACAAATCCTAATATTAAATTTTATCGTGCACCAGAACAAAGTAAATGTCCTTCGGCGCCAGGACAACCAAAAGTATTAAATGCCTCCATTAATGCCTTAACAATTGTATGGCCAACAAGTGATAAACCAGGCGCCTCTTCTCTGTTGGGCTATTCAGTGGAAATGTATTCAACAAATACGAGTAAAACATGGATACCAATTGCTGCTCGCTTGACTGAGCCTATTTTTACAGTTGATGGCTTGACAAATGGTGCAGCATACATGTTTATTGTTAGAGCTGAAAATGCAATGGGTTTCTCACCACCTTCACCCATTTCTGAGGCAATAATTGCTGGTCATTTGATACAACGAGGACATCGTGGTAGTGGTTCAACGTCATCATCAACAATCGATGGTGCAGGAAATGTCGATTTAATGCTTGCCGAAGTGGAAACTCTGTTACAAACAAACGATGTTGTTGAGCTACTCGAAGCAAATGCATCCGATTCGTCAAGTGTACGTTTGGCATGGGATATTGATAGCGGTCAATATATCGAAGGTTTTTACATTTATGCCAGAGAATTGCATTCAGTTGAATATAAAATGATGACTGTATTAAATGCTGGCAACGGTGCCAGTTCATGTACGGTTAATGGTTTATCGAAGGCAAGCAAATATGAATTTTTTCTTGTGCCATTTTACAAGATTGTCATAGGAAAACCATCTAATTCGAAATATGCCATGACCATGGAAGATGGTAAGTGTATAAATGAAAATTTTGAAAATATGTATGTTTAGGTATAAATAGAAGATTTTTTTGGCAATTGTGGTAAGGATTTTGTAAAGAAAACTCCTTATTGTTTTTTTTTTTTTTTGTATGAAAGTAGTTAACTGGGTGACTTTCAGGAAAAACAAAATCAATTCAATAATTCTTAAATATACAAGGCAACAATAAGACCAAAGAAACAAAAATAATATATATGCTTTTATTTAGTGGCTCTTCTAAATTTTAAGCAACAAATGAGTTTCAATATGACACTATATTTCTTTTTTATATATTTTTAATTTTTTGTTCCTTGTAGTAACTTATCAAAATTATAACCAAGAATTTTTTCTAACCAATGCTAAATCTAAACTATGCAAATTTTTGTGGTTAGGAGTCATTATTTATTTTAGACAAATTCACCCTATAGGAAATATTTTAATATATTAAATTTGTTGTGATGTTTACTTAAAAAAATTGCATAGAGCGGTTTTAATTTAATGCGTATTGACTGAGAATTATTTTTCATATATTTTCGATGTGGGTTTTCGTATTTTAACCAAAGTTTGCCATTCCGTTTGTAACATGTCGAAATATAGGTTTAAGACCCCATAAAGTATATACATATATTCGTGGTCCTTAGGAAATTTTTAAGCCAATTTGGTGATGTCCGTCTGTCTGTTGAAATGGTGATCTCGGCGCGAAGATGCAATCAAGGATGCTAATTTTTATCTAAATTAATGTACATCTTACCGAACAGTTTTGTATTTAAAATGAGCAAAATCGGTTCCAAAATTATGAGTGGAAATGTGAAATTACTTCACTTCTAAAGTTTTTTACAGTATTTGTATAAAAAACAGTGAGAAAATTTTTTTAGGCCACAGCCAAAAAAAGCCAGAAAGAAACATTAATGCAACATTAGTTGTGGTAAAGAGTTGCCATTGATAGTGGTTACTTTACATTTCTGGGCTGTCATATGGAAATTAATGAATCGAGTTTCCGTAACAATATATGTGTGTTTTGTATTTTGACACTTCATACTAATGTTAAATACACAGAGTAAAAATCTTGATAAGTTATTCTTCTTTTGTTACCAGCAAATTTAATAAGAACTGGCTGGGAGAAAAGAGTAAAAATTTACTCAATTTTTGAAATATTTTGAAAGGCAATGTTTGCCTTTAAAATTATTTAAGTCTTTAAAATATTTTAATTTTGGTTGGTCTAAGTAACTTTAATGTTTTTAAGAGTTACATTTAGATGATATTGATTCAATGCAAATTATATGCGTATAGTGCTGTGCGGAAGCAACATTTTTTTGCTTGGGGTAATTTTTCGTTACATTTTTAGTCTAACATACATTTTAAAATCGGGGTCGTATTTCTTGGGGCCATTTGCCACGTGCAAATTTTAACTCAAATCCAAAGACCATTTCAAAAACGATCAGATTTTTTCAAAAACTTTTGGAATGACGCCAAGTGTAATTTATAAAGCATCAATTGAAATACAAAAATACCAAATTAAATAAAATAAATATTTGTTGAATTCCAATAAGTTTTTAATTGCGTTTGGTATTTTTTAGTTTTAATTGATCTTTTTAAGTATCGATTGAGCGCCCCGGTAGGCTAGTTCGTAGCGTGCTAGCTTATCAGTGCGGGGGTCGTGGGTTCGATTCCCACCAGAGGCTCCGGTCTGTTTTCGCTACAAACGAGCCGATGGCCTTTGTTGATAGTGCTCGGTTAGGGTATTAATTGGGCAATTCACAGCTGGTATTGTATTTAGTATGTTGTATTGAAATACAATATACAAATACTTTGTTGTGAACAGTCAGTTGTATTTTCATGTTGTAAAACGTCAAATAGTAAAAAAGAAGAATATTTATAAATTAATAGAAACAAGAAAAAACAAATAAAAATAAAAGTGAAAGTGAAAAATAAAGGTGAAAGTGAAAAAGACAAACTAATTATTGCTTTATGTGAAAAACATAACATCGCTTCCAGATACCAAGCAATTATAGCGCACTCTTTAATTCGTCTTCAAAACAAATCGTCAATCTCATTGAAGTAGTTGCACATTTTTAATAAAGTACCTAAAACGAAAAAAAATTATTGAATGATAAAACTACGAGTATATCTGTAAAAAAACTTACTTCTAACAGTTCCGCCATCCATACTGCCGGCTACTGTTGACCCTTCCTATACTTTATCTTTGTTGTAGCTAACTCGCATATTTCTAGTTTTTGATCTAACCTGCGTCCAGTCAATTGGAACATTTTCTTCCATACAGACGCGCTTGTAATAGCTTTGAGCTGATGGCTTCTGAAATAAAACTCAATATTAGAATACATATTCATTGACAAAAACAGGCATTAATACATACCTCGCATTCCCGATTTTCCATTAAAATGTCAATTAAAGACTTTTCTTCTGCCACTGTCCAATTTCTTGTTGGGTTTAGACGAATGCGTTTTGGTTGAGACTAAAAAGATAAAATACATATGAGATATGTATATATAAACGTATATTTTTAAAGAAATAAACTTACCGATGTAATTGAATTATTTGCCATTTTCTATTTTTTATCAACAAATGAATTTTCTTTTTTTTTTTTGTTCTTTTTATTACAAACTGGCATTCACTTGAGGCTGATATGTTATGATACACAATACAACACTTAATAAACACAGCAAATGAAATTGTAAAGTTGTATCAGATTTTTAAGAGTAAATTACCATTAACAATTTTACACTATTGTAAAGTAATACACGATACAGTAAATACAACGATACAATACCCGTTGTGAATTGCCTAAATATATAATTTGTAATTATATGATAAATATAAATATAAATAAATAATTATCGATTGCGAATTTTTAATTTTATTTGCAACATTTTTAATTTATTATTTCAATTTCTATTGTAATTTTTGGGTAATTTTGTCTTTTTTTATACCAAGCTTTATTTGTATATCTCTATATCCATAACTACTTGTTTTCACGAAATATTGCAATTATATTGTATGCCCTGCTCTACATTTCCTAACAAACACATAATTTATTTGTTAATTTTTGTTTTTTTTTTTAATATTTTATCAAATTACAAATAGAAAAATTTCAAAAAATTCTTATGACAAATAGTTTTGTTTACATTTTAAAGAAAAAAGTCAAGAATTTCCAAGACTTGGCAGCATTTTTATAAAATCTTACTTTGAAAGTCATTATATGTCTTGTTAATTTAATATTCAATACTTTAATATAAAAATAAATTAAAAAATCTGAAATTTTGGGGATAACAGTTAAGACTTAATGTGGTATTTGAATCTCGGAGTTTTAATTAAAAAATATTAATTCAGTTTGAAACACGAATTTTTTGGTTTTAAAAGAAAATATACAAATCAAATAATTCCACTTAGGACCTGTACGAGGTAGCTAAATAAATTCTAAACTAAATTCAAATTGAAAAAAGATTTTAAAGTTTCTTTGACAAAATATTCGAAAAATTTTTGTAATTTTATAGAAACTTGGATATCTGATTTTAGTTTAGATTATATTTAGCCAGCTCACATCCACACAAAGTACAATATTTAAAAACAAAAAACTACATATGTTTTTTTTTCTAATGTTTTTATTATTTTGTTGTTTTGCTGATTTTTAAACCCAATACTGAGTAATAGTCGATAAGGATAGTCGACGGGTAAATCAATCAACATGCCCTTGGACATGCCCAGTGGCTCTTACTTCGGACGTTGCCATATGTAGAAGGTATAGAAAACTCATACAAATTATTTTCCGAAATTGATGTTGTCGTCGCTGGGGTCTTCTATAGTTTTAGCGTTTTTTTTTATATATTATCGTTTTTACTTCCTCATGAAGTTTTTTATAATGAATTTTTTTATAATTAAGATCGTCATTTTTTTTTTTTTGTTACTTTTAAGCCATGTCCGTCTGTGGTAATGCAATAACGATCTATTAAATTATTAATTTAAAATAGTAATTTTTCTCAGTGGTTTTCTTCGGGGAATTTCGGGAACATCTCGCCACTAGTCAAACCATTATACACCGCTGTTGCTTTAAACCTACGCCTACTCTTAAGGCCCGATAATTTTAGATACAAGAGCGGCAAAAAAAACGGAAAAAGTATGTGATAGCTGGGTTATACAAATAATATAAAAAATGTACAAATTGTCACTCTAGGGTTGCCATATAATGATGTAAAAAACCATTTTGGCATTTCCTATATTCTTTGAAAAATTATTTTTATGCAAAAAGAAGATCCGAATAATTAAAGTAATATGCTGATCTGACTAAAACTGTATTTTTGAACATTCCCTTGATGCGAAATGGGCATACAATATATTATCCTACATAGTCGAACATAGGACTCTAAATTCGTATTCGAAATTTGAGGAAATGTGACCGTGTTTAATCATATATAAGCATATATGAATCATACAATAGCACACATAATTATATATGACCATAAGCGACAAAATACTCTCTTATTTTGAAAACGAAAATATACAGTCTACAAAAAAAACTTGTACACTTATTTTAATAAATTTTGTACCACACTATTTCTGTAACTCGTAAAACTAGTACAGCCAAAAAAAAGTAAATAAATGCTTATTTAATTTTAATTTATTAATCTAATTTATTTAATTTTAGCTTTTTATTTATAACTCGTAAAGTTGCTTGTTAGTTAATTGTTAACATAACCTAAAAAATGCTGCAATTATTCCGGCAAAATAAAATCTTTGACACTGTCAATTGTATGAAAATTTTTGTTTTCATCTATGAAACAAAAAATCTGCATATAATAACTTTTTTTCATCTATCGATTGCTTAATCATTTCAAAATCGTTCTCCTCTCAGTTCCAGAATCACCACCTCATGGCATGGAGGCCATACAATTTAATCGTACTTCAGTATTTTTAAAATGGCAACCACCTTATCCCAACAAAACTAGGAACGGTAAGAAATATTATAGAATTTATTTAGTATTTGCAATTATAAAATATTTAAAGTATAAATCTGACAATATTTTTAACACTTTTAATGTTTTCTTCCACTTCCTATACAAATCTTTCTAATTTAGGCATTTTAACCAACTATAATGTTATTGTCAAAGGTCTAGATGTTCACAATGCAACACGCATCTATAAAAATATGACAATCGATGCTAGTTCACCAACATTGTTGCTGGCCAATCTAACCACAGGTGTCACTTATTATATTGCCGTGGCAGCAGCCACAAGAGTTGGTGTTGGACCATTCAGTAAAGCTGCGGTATTGCGTATGGATCCTAGGACACAATCATTAGATACTGGTTATACAAGGTTGGTATAGTTATTTATAACATATTGTCAGTATTATTTTTTATTTTGTAGCAACAGTTAAGAATATTAATATAATTGTGTGGTGTTTTCCTTTTTTTATTTATGACTTTAATAGGTATCCCATTAATCGTGATATTGCCGATGATTTTTTAACTCAGACATGGTTTATCATTTTGCTGGGTTCCATAATCGTTATTATAGTTTGTCTATTTGGTGCTTTGGTTTTATATAAACGCTTTCAATTCATTAAACAGACATCATTGGGTAGTTTACATGGTAAGTATAATAAAAGTGTGTTAAAATAACATAAATCAATTATAATAAGTTACAAAACTCTATAATGTCTGAAATATAATTTTTACAATTGTTTAAATCTAAAATTAATTTAAAACTTGTACACCCAGGCGTAGGATGGAAATGTTCATATAAACTAAAGATCAATCATACATAATGTAGTACGAAGTGATAAGGTTTCTCTAGTAAATCTGTTTTAATGTAAAGGTTCAAGTATATTGAGCGAAGTTGAATTAAGGAAATGAGCGATACCATACAAATACATTGAAGTACCCATATTTAGCTTCAATTTTTGAAATGTTACATCTTTAATAATTTAGTTAATTTGCAATCGAAACTCATAGTACCCAACTTAAGCAAATTTAAAAAATGTTCATAAAATTATATGAAAATAAAAATAAAAATAACAATTAAAAAACAAAGCAAATTAAAATCAAAGAAATTTAAAAAAAAATAGATGCAGTTGTGCGGATCTCAACTAATTCATTCATGAAATATATGGGTGTCGTGTAAATTCCCTACGGGAAATGGACCAGTCACCGAGTTAGTCACATGAACGTAATTTTGTGGCAGAAACCGCTCCTCGAGTTGGTTCTCTTATATGAAAGTAACTTTAACATGGGCTTGTGATAGGAGGTGGCAATTTCTATCTTTTAAGCTGCTTGCGACATATCGCTGACATTGTGTAGGGTACCTTATCACTGCATTGGTGTAAGTGAATGCGCAAGAGAACAGGTTAGAATTATCTTACACATAACTAGTCTCATGACTGGCTCAAATGTACATACCACAGGACTAAGGACAAGTAATTAATAAAAAACTAGTTACATATCAATCACAATGTGTTATGTTGCAGAACTTGTAGGGAATAAATAGTTTCGTGACATATCACTTGACTGTTGCAAGTGAATATGTCGTAGAGCAAGCGAAAATTAGTTAGCATGTAACCTGTCAAAATTTCTTCAGCGTGTTTCATATTAAGAACGTGTTTCTGAAAAATTCCATAAGGTCCAGTCATTGAATTTACCTGAAATGTTTATTACAAAAGTTTTCACATTTTTTTTCGTATTTGGTGATTTTTAATTATTTCCTAAAAAACAAATAAAAATACAATCATAGAATGTGAATATTTTTAAAATTTTAACAAAATTGAGAATTGAGAAACAAACAATTGTATGCTATTTAATTTAACAAAAATTTAATTAAATTTTCAAATTATGGGTTGGGCTAAAAAAAGGTATGTGGGGGCAAGTCTGCTCCAGACAGTACTATTCTCTCTAATGCTCTAGGACGAAGTTTAGCTCTTTGGCTGCCAATATTTTTCCAACTTTTTCTTTAATTTTACTCACAAAATCGCATACAATCGCCAAAAAATATTTTTTCAAAAAGTGAATTTTTGGAAAATTTTCAAGATGAAATAGTAAATCAAAATCAAATAATTCAATTTTAAAAATTATTAAATATAATTGGTTTTGATTCACAAAATAAAATATATTATTTATGAATTAATGTATTTTATATGTAATAAAAGAACTTATATTTAATTCATTAATTTAATAAAACTTGCAGATGCAAATTAAATTTACTCCTAATAAGTCAGTGTTTTAATAAAAATCGAGCAAAATAAAAGTTAATATTTCGCAAATCAAAAACGTTAGATCTTCTGGAATTAGTGCGATTTCAAAAAGAATCGTTTTTGGTTTATGTACAAAAATATTTATTTTTTGATTTTAACCATATTGTCCAATATAAGTTCTCTAAATTTTCGTTGTTCTTTTCCTGCACTGGTAATTCTACAGCAAATACCACTTTTCCTGACACTGAATTATACTTTACATAGCTTTGTGACATGTCCCTCATTTATCTATAACAGATTTATCACCTTGGATCAATCGACCCTTCATTTCCGGTAGGGTTGGGACAAACTTAAGTCAACTTTTGATCACATTTGAAACAAATCTTAAGTCAATTAAGCCAATTATAGTTGGGGCCTAAGTCAAAAAGTTAAAATAAATTGTTTTTGAACCCAAGACCCACGGGAAATATTTTCTTAGGTAAATATTGCGGTAAAGTACTTCAAAATCTTTTTTAATTTTATGCATTCAAATTCCATAAAAATGCCAAAACTTGCCATTTTTGGCATTGCCCTTAAAGCTATACATTTTTTAAAAATTTGGACTTATTAAAACTTTTTAGTCTTCGAAGAGTACTCCGATTAATAAATCAAGGGATAAAATTTGCAAATTACATTGCGTAGATTCAAAATCATTTGAAATATTGCCAAAATTTTCAACCAATTTTTTTTTAATAAGCCAAGCGGCACAATCAGAAAGAAATTAGTAAGGAGATCGTAAGAATATTTTAGCCATAGCACAAGATACTCGTTCAAACTCGGACTCGCTTTCTAACAATAACTTGTTTTAGTCAACAAGTTAGCCTTGTCAACCAAATCAATGCATGTGTGGTCATCCTTTACAAGTGGTAAAAAAAAAAAAATTTTGTTCGCCAACCGAATTTATTATCTACCGAGTCGTCCGATTGGTAAAACTGTAAGTTCGGTTGTCATAACGCCAATTCGGTTACTCCAACCCTATTTCCTACATCAGTAGGAACAGCAGACAATGGTTTGAAACAACCGAATGTTCTGTTGTAGCAACAGAACAAATATATTTTTTAGATTAACTCTGCATAGCACGAAGATGCTGGTCGCATAGAAACTTTTCCGGACTTATTACGGACTTATTAGAGTCCGTTAATATTTTTATTATCACGTCAATTTCTTAACGCATCTTCTATCGATCTGACTGCAACCCAGCAAAACCGTTTAAACCAACAATTGTGTTTTGGCTTACAAATAAATTCGGATATGTAATCGAGGAGAATAAAATATGAGATACTTATTTTTTAGCGGTTAAGAAGTGTTATCAAAACTTATCCATATTTTTCTTTTTTCAAAAGACAAATTTATAATAGAAAATAATCTTGGGTTGAATTCAAATTTACATATACACTTCAAATAGTTTGTAAATTAAAATAACAAAAAATACCCTTAAAAAGAAATGATATTTCATTTAAAAATACGTCTACTTACCAGGGACCGAAAATAACAGTTATTTTTAAAATTTAAAATCAAAAAGTCAGGTGGATATAATTTGTCTATCAGATATTTGAATACAGCATATTGATGCTGTTATGCTAAGGAATAATAAACTTAAAAGACTTTAATTTTTTTGACTTTTACCAAAAAGCCACCTTATAATAATTATTTTTTGACCGATATTTTTTTAGTCAAAAATAAAAGTTAAAATTTGACTTTTATTTTTTAAGTCAAAAATAAAAGTTAAAATTTGACTTTTATTTTAAAATTTGACTTTTATTTTTTAAGTCAAAAATAAAAGTTAAAATATGACTTTTATTTTTTAAGTAAAAAATATAAGTTAAAATATGACTTTTATTTTTTAAGTCAAAAATAAAAGTTAAAATATGACTTTTATTTTTTAAGTAAAAAATATAAGTTAAAATTTGACTTTTATTTTTTAAGTCAAAAATTAAAGTTAAAATTTGACTTTTATTTTTTAAGTCAGAAATAAAAGTTAAAATTTGACTTCTGTTCCTATTGAAAGCAGATGTTAAAAAAGTTAAATAAAATTTTCATTAAATATTAACACAGTTTTTATTTTTAGAATTATAAGTACATGTTGTATTTGTATTAAAACAAAAAGAAAAAAAATATAATAGAGTACATATGTATACAAAAACGTTTATTGGCTAGAAAGTTAAGGAGTTGGTGTTTTGCATATTTTGGTCTGAAAATACAAATAACATTTAATTTCCTTTATTACAATATTAAATTGTTCACTCTTTCATTGCAATGACTCAGAATTCAATTTCACCATTAATATAGCAGCCAAGTTCTGTTCAGACAAATTGTAGCGCAAGTCGCTGAGAAACGCGCGTTCTTCACTAACTTGTGTCGCAGGTACTTGATGAATAATACAAGCCAAGTACTTTAGACGGGGATATAAACATTTGTTGTACTGCAGAAAGGGTATCATTTTGTGCCTAATCAATGAACAATGCTTTTACTTCTTCATTCATATATTAAAAATGTTGTTGAAAAGCTTTTAGATCTATTATTTGAATTCCAGTGAAAGAAATATCTTTTTTTTTTTCTTTGGAGAAAAATGTAACCAAAATGAAACCATGTAACCAATTTTGGTTAGAAATAACCAAAACAACAACACTGATTGTCATCGATCTTATTTTTCTTATATTTCCATTATATTGTTATTATTATGGCATAATCATTTTTTTTTTTTTTTTACTTAAAAAATAAAAGTAAAATTTTAACTTTTATTTTTGACTTAAAAAATAAAAGTCAAATTTTAACTTTTATTTTTGACCGAAAAAATAAAAGTCAGATTTTAACTTTTATTTTTGACTTAAAAATAAAAGTCAAGTTTTAACTTTTATTTTTGACCGAAAAAATAAAAGTCAAATTTTAAATTTTATTTCTGACCGAAAGAATAAAAGTCAAAAAATAACTATTATATTTTGACTTTTTTGATAAAAGTCGTAACTGTTACGGTCCCTGCTACTTACTTTTCATTTAAATCAAATGGATTTTGTTATTTCTTTTTAAATGTTATTTGAACAACTGACGCATCAGTAAGAAAGAAATGATTAATCAGCTAAAAATATATGTTAAAATTTTAGCTATCAATTTCGTAGAACTGATTTATTCATTTTGTTTTTAATCTACAAACTGTAAACAGACAGCAGACAAAATTAAAATATGTAAAACTGTATGGACACAAAAAACAGCACAAATTTCAGTTTTGTTGGTAAATTTTTATTAAATTTTAAATAAATGAAAAAATAAATGCAAATGAAAAAATCGGTAAATGACAGGAGGGCAATTCCAGCTCAAAGCGCACAGCATTCAGATTTGCCATCTCCGATTTTTAAAATTCGGCACAAATATTGAAACCTTTCGACCCGAAACCCTTTCGGGTTTTAAAATATGACGTCATGAAAATTACCAAAAACGTCAAAATATCGAAAAAGTGTCCCTACAAAGTCACCCATAACTTCTAAACTTTACAACCTAAAATTCTATTGGTACCATTTTAAAGGTGAAAATATAACCTTTAACAAAAGTTTTTTTGTATTGAAAGGTTGAAGGTAATTTTTTTAAGTTTAATCTCCAAAGACCCATATCTCAAAATCCAATTTTTTTAAAATTGTAAAAAAATATATGTTAAAAACTAAGGCCTCTCTACATTTGTTGCAAAATTTTAAGGTGGAAAACATGGTCGTAAGCAAATTTATCTCTTTGAAAAATAAATGTATGTTCCTTTATTTCTAACCGGACTGAAAACTATTTTTATGAAATTACAAACAGTAAACTATATAATTTGCTGATTGTATTAATGACTATTTAATTTAATCGAGGAGTATCTCAGATTTTTTTATATTCGTAACCGTTCGGCTTTTGGACGAGTTTTCCCGAAGAGGTTTGTTCACCCATAAGATGGAAAATGCCCTTTAATATAAGGATGTGAGTTGGTTATTATTGGCTAACGCAAGACGGATATGCTGTGGACATTGCCGAAATGATTTCACTGCTAGGCCAATTATTCAGGCTTCTTCCCACAAAGAAGTCTGATTCTTTTCAAACATTTAGCTTACATGTTATGTTTTTTTTTTTAATACTAACAACAATAATTTAATTACAGAAATCATGCAACAATACATCTTCCTACTCTTAGAGTCAAAATTTTCTGTACAACTTGTGCATCAATTATAATAAAAAATTTTCAACGGTAAAATATTACCGATGTTTGTGATTTATTTTATTATCACTTTGTAGATAATATTAACTAAAATGTATAATTATTAATTGACTGAATGTCGTTATGATCAGTTCAAATCGGAAGATTTCTTTGAAGCCAACTTTTTATTGAATATTTTTTTGTTTTTCTTTTTTATCATGCGAAAAATAAAAATTTACCTTTATAGGGTATTATTAAAAGAAAAAATTCTTAACTATAAAGACTGGTTTTATTAATATACCTAAAATATTATATTCAAGATACGTTCTAGCAAAAAATGCTAATAGATATTATTAAGATAAGCCTACCTACCACAACAAATAACCAATGGATTTCTAACCATGATACAAAAGATATCCTTAAATGAGTTTACAAATTATTTAACGACACGTAAAAATCTCATCAGTTATAAAGAAAAAAAAAAGATAGCAAAACCCAAACACGATAGGTATCTAAACAACGGAATAAAAAATAATAAACAAAAGAACTAAATTAAGGACTACTTAAGTTGCCAACATAAGAGCCTTAAATAGATACATACATTTATTAACTCCAAGTAATTACAAAGAACGAAAACAAAAAACACACATAAATTGTTATTTCCGCAAAAATACTATTGAAAGTCTTATCACAATAAATACAATAAAAATTAATGCCAATAATTTATAAAACACAATAAGGAAGTTACCAAAAAAAAATAATAATAATAAGAAAATCATGTAATAAAATCAATAAAAAACGATTTGCTATAAAACAACAATAAAAATGTTATTGAATAATATAAATGAAAGAATTTCTTCAAACAAAACTCTTCATATTTTTTTATTTACATTTTTATTTTAGGAAATCACGCAATTGGTGCCGTAAGAAAATTCCCCACTTTGCAATTAAATGCAAATGGCGGCGGTGGTGTTTGGATTGATCCCGCAGGTGGTATATGGCGTCAAACTAATACAACGTCATGTACAACAAAGGAACAACTGCCGGATTACGCACAAGTAACAGGACAAACAGTACAACAGCAGCAACAGCAGCAACAACAACAACACCACATGCCTTTGCCAGATTATGAAAGGTAAGTAAAACCCTACTTCCTTCATCTTTTTACAAACATTTTTAAAAGATGAAAAAAGTGTTTTTAATTTAACAAAACGTGCTAAACTAAATGTTTATAAAGAAATAAAGTAAAGCAAAAATAAAAGGAGGAAATAAAATTAATAATTCTTCAAAGGTTGTTATGGTAAAAGAGTTATTTACATGAAATTCGTGTTTGGATTATTAAGCCAATGATAGTTAAGGATTATTATGCAGAATATTAAATTAATATTATTGCTAAGTTTTGCTATGAATTTGTAATTTTATTGTCATACAAATACATTATAATTAAATATTAATTTTCATTAGTTATTCTAAAACAAAAATAGCAACTCGAAAAAATCGCATATTTAATAAAACGGAAATAATTTATATCACCATCATTTACAACAGGAAATGAATAAAGCGAATCCTTTTTTGCAGAAACGAATTTAATAAATATATAATAATTTTTATTGAAAATCATAAAAATACATGAGCCACATAAAAAAACACGACTTTTAAATTTTTGTATTACACATATATAAATATATATGTATGGATAGGGGTAAATAAAAATAGGACACTGGGCGTATGATTATTATATGTATGTATGAATTAAAATATCACTCATACGCAGTGTGACCAACTAATACATATTATTGATCAGAAATTGGAATATATATTTTTAAATATCAAATCATAACCGCCAAAAAGACTTACATAAGTGTTTAAAATAAAATTTAACAAAAAAATCTTTTTCCTAAATTATATTCGCTTTTTCGTTTACTGTATCTGATTACAATGAAATTTGAATATGTTGTTCAATATAATATTGTATAATACAATTTTAATAATGTATGTATTAGTTTTTCGGAGCTCAAATTAGTCTTGAGATACTTACAATAATATTCTAAAAGAAACACTTTAGTAAAGTATTTTAAGACATCATGGGTCCAACCGGTACACTACCGTCCATCATAGATGCACTTAAAATAGTTTGAAAGTTAAAATAATAGAAAATAACATTTAAAAAGAAATTATATTTCACTTAAAACCCGGTCTACTTTCTTTTCATTTAAATCAAATGGTTTTTGTTATGTATTTTTAGATGTTGTTTAATGTATCAGCACATCCGTAAGAAATAAATGATTAATCAGTTAAAATGAATCTTTGAATTTTACCTGCCGATTCGGTGATTATTCATTTATTTGAAATCGTGTCGGTTTTATATATATTTGTTTGTTTTTAATCTACAAAATGTATATATGTGTGTTTATGAAGTTCCTGTATATAAACAATTATATAAAAAACAAATTGGAATTTTTTGAATAATTTTTTTTGTTTGAAACAGACAGCGAACAAAATTTAAAATAACTGTAAAGGCCCCAGCAAAACTTTGGTAATGAGTGCGATATTCTTATGCGTTACCTTGTAATGACAGCTCGTTACCTTTTTCATTATTTGCAAGCATAAAGTAATAAGTTACTCATTATTGATTACGTAATATATGATTTATAAATCAAAAGTAATAATTGAAATATTTCTGAAAATCTATTTTTAAATACATTACTTTGTGTTTTTTTGTAAGCAAAAGGGTAATGTATGTTTATTTTGATAACACTAGCGAAAAAACAAAGCGCAACAATTAATTTAAGTTTTAAGCAATCAAATACTATATGCGTCGATAGCTCAGTGGGTAGAGTTCTTGGCTGGCAACCAGATTTCCCTGGTTCGAATCCCATCTTCACCATATTATTTTTAATTACAAATAATTTAAATAAAATATTTGTAATATTTTTTTTTTAATAAAAATTCCTCTTTTTTTAAAATCTATTTTTAGACACATTACTTTTTCCATTCTCGTAACCATATAAGAAACCCCTTACGTTATCACCTCTAAAGTAATGGGTATATACATTACTTTGAGCCTCATCGCCAGTAAAATTCATCAATGAAGTAAGGTATAAAGTAATCCATCGGCCCCTATGGCTATACATTACTTTACCCATTATTTATTTCTTTCAGTTTTAACCCCACGGCTAAAACTGTACGGTTAAAAATGTCGGTGTGTGGCAAAAAACTGTTATACATGAACTTTTTCAAAATATATTAATTTAAACCGCGTGTGTCTGATTACGCTGTTTAAAGGACGAGTTTTTTCAGAGCCGAACGCGAGGTAATATTAGAAAGCCAGCTGATTATATTTTCTCTAATTGTTTGTTTTGTTTTTTGACTTGAACTGAAGTAATCAACGTCTCGTGTGTGGATATGTTCGTTGTTCGTGTTTAGTCCGTGTGGTTAAAACTGCCAGAAAATTACAAAGTATATGGACGCCTTAAGAGACACAAATAAACCACAAATTTCCTTTTTATGGTAAATTTTTATTAATTTTCAAACAAATAAAAAAATTAACGAAAATGAAAAAAAACGTTAAATAAAAGTAAAGAATTTCGAACAATTGTATAAAAAAGTTAAAAGTATATATTTCTTTGAAAAATGAATCCATTTTCCATAATTTTTAAATGTTACTGAAAGCTTTTTTTTTATTTTTTTTATAAAACTAAAAAAAAATGTTAATAACACTTTAATTCATGTCTTATCATTTAATATCGATTCACAATACAGGGATACTATATTCTGTTCAATGTATGTACTTTGTTCGCTACTTCTTCATTATATCTTTTTTAACAAACGCATTCTGCAGCGTAGATTAGATTTGTCGACTCGCAATTTTAATAATTATATATATTATTTTCAATTTATATTTAGTTTAATAGAACAAGTATAACTTTTAAACATTAATGGAGATTTTCTACCATTAAATAGACCATATTTTACGTGAGTTTGAGCTTTTTCTGACTACCTGAAGACCCCACCTTACTAGTGTGTTGTAATACAAAATATGCATAATAATACTTGAAAATTCACAGAATAAATAAGTAACAGCTTTATGTGTTATTTTAATTTTACGGCATATTTAATTGTACGAGAAGTTTTTTTTTTTTAATTCTAAACACAAAAAGTTTTAAAAATTATTAGTTTTTGTTTCTAGTATAAATTGTGGTAATAAGAGTGCACAAAAGCTTTTTTTAAAACTATTAAAAAAATTTATTTCTTAGAAATTTTTATCCTTAAATTTATTCGAAGATGTTGAATGCGAAAAAACATGTTTTATAATACGAAAACCATCCTTTTAAGAACCGGTTTATCGAATGATTTTGCAACTGGTTTTGACAATTACTAAATGTATTGATCTCAACTGCCGATCTTAAGAAATTTCTCGCACATAAACTAAATAAATAATTTTAAAATACACCGGTCAATGATATTTTATTATTTTAATTTGCAATTTTAAGTGTAGTAGCCACAAAATATATTTCGGAGCCACGGAAAGGTCTGCCATTGGATAAATCGTTATTTGAACTTTTGAAACCGTTTTTACAGAACAATACTCATATAATGTGGTATAGGTTAAGGTTTTTTATTACCAACAAAATTTGAACCACACCTCCTTTTATAACACGGGTAAATTTTACTATATTTGTTGTCCCCTTAAATAAAATTCCTTCTCGAAATTGGATCCGTTTCTTGATATATCAATTCAAACTGTGGTTTAGGGTATAAGATACTTGGCATGCCGAATTACAAGCTTTCTTATCTCATTTTCTGTTGTCATAATCGATTCGGTAACTACAACCAAACCATTCAGTTGGCTACTTACATAAATTTATAATCTCTGTTCATCAATTTTATAAAAAAAAATCTAAATTACGCGTGGGCTAATAATTACATTAAAGGATTTTCATTTGCTAAAATAAAACTGTAAAATGATAACTTTTTAGTTACATAATTGTTTAAAATATTAAATAAAATATGTAGCCACATTTTTATTGTTCTGCTTTCACTACATTAAGTTTATGTCAACCACTTAAGCCAACTTGAAATTTGATTTTTCATTTTGATCAACACATTTTTGTATTTCATTTTAAAAACATATATTTCTTCTGGTGCTCAGTATTTAAGTTATTCCAAGTATCTTCTTGCATCTTATATTATTTTCAGTTTTATCTTACATTTCTATATAAAACCATTTTTTTTTTGTTTCTTTTTGTTGTTCATAACATCTTTTACCTTAATTTTCTTAATTAAGTGTGTTGTAAAAAGTAAAATCTTTTTCATTTTTATTTTTTTTTTTCTTTGTCTTATATAAAATTCTTTTAACTTTATTTTATGTTGTATATTTGTTTTGTAGAAACTCACTTGAAATGGTTTTTGAGTATTTTTGAGTTATTTTTCTTAAGTGGTTTTTAATTAGTTAAATTTGAAAGTAAAAATATTTTTCTTTAGGTGTAGGATAATGTTATTTTATACATTCTTTATGAAAAGTAAATTGTGGTGTAGAATTTGTGCAAAAAAAAAATTAATTTAATTTTTAAGGTAATGCAAATGAGATAAGTAAATATTTTTTTTTTAGTTTTATATTTTTATATATTATAAATGAGTAAGAAAGTGAAAGTCGAACATGCGGACTATAGAATAAGCTACAGTAGTCTTGCCAATAGTTAACAATTTAGATGAGCAATTTTATTAAAAAGTAAAATAAAAATTTTGATTTTTTGTGATAGTAAACTCAGAAAAAGAATTAGTAGAAAAATATGATAACGGTTTTCAATCCCACTTTACTAACTTTGACTTTTAGTAATAAAATTAATATAAAGTAATTTTTTTGCTATTTCGATTTTACAAATTACTGAACTTTTACATAATATATAAAAATTGTTGTTGCTAATTTTAGAAATCACTGCATAAATTTTAAAAATGTAGATATTGAAGGAAATGTTGTATTTAATAATTAAAACTTAAATCGGCCTTGAAATTTTCAGAGGTTAAGAAAAGGGACCGATACATGTCCAACAATAGGACGTTCATTAAAAAAAAGCACTTAAAAGTTATTTAAGTTATAAAAATAGCCCTTAAAATAATTAATATTTTACCCTAAAATCCAAAATATTTTTATACCCTTCACCACAGGTGGAAGGGTATATATAAGTTTGTCATTCCGTTTGTAATATCTACAATATTGATCTTAGACCCTACAAAATATATATATTCTGGGTCCTTATGAAGAGCAAAGTTGATTTAACGATGTCCGTCTGTGTGTTGAAATGGGATTTCCGAAGACCCCAGACATGATGAGGACTTGATTGTTATATATTTCTGTTAAATGTGATCCATTTCTGCTGGCTATTAAAAATCAGCCAGATCGGTTGATAAATGGCTGAGATATTAGCAAAAAAACCAGGACTACCTCTAATTTTTTCCGTAAAATTCCTTTGTTTTTATATCTATGTTGAATATTACGCATAACAAAAACATCAATTTCTTTTCTTTCGCCTCTTCACCTTTTATACACAAACAACAAACACATACAAAGATTTCTCATTTAAATAAAAACCAAACAAATCCCTATTGAACGAAAACTGTTCATTTAACTCTATAAACGATGATTCCATATAGCATTCATAGCCGAGTCGTCTAAACGCTATGTCACAAATCCTTTTTTCCTCTAAGAACGCGAGTTCGAATCATACTCAAAACACAATTCAACTTTTTTTTTTGTACATTTTTTTTTTATTTTCTAGACTTTTTTTATTTTTTGTTTTTTCGTTTAACATTAAATAATTAATTTAAATAAAATTGTATATTAATAATCCATAAATAGGCTAAAAACAACAAAATTTGTATAAAAACCCTCTGATACAAACAAAATAACAAACGGTTTTATTTCTATTTTTTGCTCCGACTTAAAAGAATTTATAAACAGATTTTTAAACCATTTTCTCATATATTAAGAAAATTTTATACACAATTTCCCTTTGAGTGCAACTATTTTAGGTCATAATTTATAATAATTTATAAAAAAAAATATAAACTATTTTCCTTCAAATTTTTAAAATTAATCTAAATAAATTAAAAATATTTTGTAATAAAAAAGTGAAAATAAAATCTCAAATGCAAGTTTGCCAGCCAGTTCTAGTGATTTCTTTTAACGATTTGTAAAAAAATATTTTTTTGGTCGAAAAAAGCCTTTTTTAGAACTAAAAAGATTTTTGAAAAAAAATATGACAACACTGATTGGCATTATGATCGTGATTGTTATTGTTTTTATTTTATTTTTTGAACTTTTTGTCTTTCACCTTCTCACCTTTTACCCACAAACAACAAATCCATACAAAGGTTTGTCATTTAAATAAAACCCAAACAAATCTGTTTTAAACGAAAACTCTTTATTTACTTCTATTAACGACGTTTAATTATGTCATTCAATGGCTCAGTGGTCTAAGCGCTTTGTCACAAATACTTTTTTTCTTTTAATCGCGCGATCGAGCCCTGTCTATTCAACTTTTTTTATTTTTTTATTTTTTTAACACTTTTTTTTTATTTTCTTAAGACTTTTTGTTATTTTTTTATTTTTTTTTTAACAAAACAAATGCGTCCAGCACAGTTGTCTTAACGATGTTGGTCAGCTTTTCTGTATAATTGGAGAACGGAAAGAGGAAAAGTTTCCAAATAATGTGCAAGCATCTTGGTTATCAATACACAACATCTGACCAAATGTGGGCGGGATACTTGAATTAGGCGTGGCACAAAATAGATTAATTTATATCTTAAGAACGGTAAGACCGTATTTAAATACTCCATAAATGGGCTAAAAACATCAAAATTTTTATAAAAACTAAAATGTAATATGAACTATGGATACGTCTTATATATCCAAAGATCGAAAATCTTTAGAAGAGCATATTTGCTGAAAGTAGTTATGACCAAAACATACATTTTTTTAAATACCTATTTTCGGGAACCACAAATCTTTCAGAGTCCAAGTTTTATCACTAAACTAAATGGTAAATTTCCACTTAAAGATGTCCGTATATAAATCTGTCCATTTCATATATGTCCATATATAAACTTCACTATTTTCCCAACCATGGTGAAGGGTATATAAGATTCGGCATAGCCGAATTTAGCCGCTCTTACTTGTTTTTTAAATAAAAATTTTTGCATTTTTAATAATTTTAATTTTTAAAAAAAAATTTCAATATTTTACCATTCATTGAGTTTAGCTCATTGATATTTATCAAAAGTTTTTGTTAACTAGACCCAATTTATTTTAATAAACTTTCTACATAATTTTACCAATGTTTACTTACGGTTATTAATTAACTTTACTGCTATTTCTATTTCACTAATATTTCGTAAACATTATTGCTAATTTTATCATATCTATTTGAAATTGCAGTTTACAGCATTTAACTAAAATTTAGTAGCGCTTACTAATTGTTTGTACTAATTTTATTGTACTAATATTAATAATATTTAGTACATTTTTTTCTGATTTAAGCAATCCGATTTTATATTCCACTTTACAAAAAGTGTACTAAAATGCAGTAGCGGCTACTATTTTTTTCTACTAATTCCATTGTACTACACATCACCAGACTAGCAAATAATACCGCTAGGCTCAAATTAGCAAAATGTCCAGTAATAACAGCAAAATTTTCAGTTGCCATTACAGAATTTTTTTGGTGAGTGGAGATATATTTTTAGAAAAATAGAGAATATGGACCATATAAGAACTAGAACCAAACATATAGCAATACCATTCTTATGTTGCGCAATTGTTTTTCGGATAGCGTTTACTAAATATGAGACAGATGCCTATGAAATCGTCAGCTTCAGTTGTATTGCGACAATTGTGACTGTAATAAGACAATTTTTAAGACTGAAAATCTTAACTTTCCATACAAAAAAAAAAACAATAAATTCATAACATTAAAATTTTATTTGCCAATATTCAATATCAGGACTTAACTTCAATATCAGGACTTAACTTCTTCGTATTTTTTACACAAAAATTTAAAAAAATTGAATTTATTATGACTTTTCAACAACAAACACAAGAGGAATTCAGTTACAACTAGAGTCACAGACAGAAATGGTTTATAAAGAAATTTGATATATTGTTGAAACTGGGTTTCCTCAGACTTCCAAAAAATGGTTATAAACCCCGTGGAAAGGGATCTGTCACAGAATACATTACTTGGTGATCCATTGGGACTGGTCCCCGGACTGATACAATTATACGGCCCGGCATCTAATAGGAAGTAGTGTATTGCTTTTTGTGACATGCCACACACGGACGCAAAAGAACTTGAATCAAATCTAATGCAAAAAATCCAGTTGCAGAACTGATGCAAAGGGAATTCCTGGGATGGTGTCTTAAACCACTTAATTAATTAAAAAGTATGAATTAGAAAAAATTTACTTGGCTCTAATACTCAAAGTTCTGCATACAATGCAAATGCACTACCGTCTAAACCACTGCTGTCCATGCATATAGATTGGCTAACGGCAAAAGTATATTGTTTTGATTTTCTGTTTAAATAAATACAAAAAAAAGAACAACAAAACGAAAATTACAAGATAATTAAAGCAAAACATGAAAATGAGAAAAATACTTTATACTATTCTGATCTAAAATATGAATAACATTTCTAAACAACATTTAATAGAAATTTTAATCACATTTAATTTAATTTTATTAAATCACATTTTGAAACAGAGTTAATACCAATTTAGTTATACAGCAGTGGTCAAAAGATTTGAGATCGCGTTAAAACCTTTCATTGTATAATTTTCTCCAAATCACATATAGTTACTACAATTTATTTTTTTTTTTTCATGTCATCATACATTGTTCTTGTTAAAAATATAAAAAAAAAACAAATTCCGTTAAAGTAAAACAACAAAAAATTAATATAAAAAGATGTATGGGCAATTCTAGCACAAACCGCACAGCATTCGGATTTGTCATTTATCAAGTCATTTACCTTTCGACCCCAAACTCCTTCGGTTTTTTGAATATGTCGTCATGAAAATTGGCAAAAACGTCAAAATATCGAAAAAGTGTCCATACAAAGTCGCCCATTATTTCTAAACTATACAACCTAAAATTTTTCTATTGGTACCATTTTAAAGGTGAAAACATTACTTTCAAAACAGTGTTCTAATTTTTGTTCTATTCAAAGGTTAAAGGTAATTTTTTTAAGTTAAATCTTCAAAGACCCATATCTCAAAATCCAATTTTAAGGTGGAGACTCATTTTGAGGTGGAAACTCATTTGGTTCCTGAGTTATGAAGGAAAACGTGATCATAAGCAAATTTTCGTCGACGAGTTCATATGCAAATTATATTATAAAGGAACTTTTATTGTCTTTATAATGAAAATATTTCTCTACTTATTTTTAAAATGGGATATCAAATTTAAAAAAGTTGAAAAATTACCCAGCAAAGAAAGACCTTGCCAAATAATTTGTTTAAGAACGAGCAGTAACTGGTTTGCCTGCTAAGCTAATTATTTTAACATAGACATGTCATTCGATGTAGCAAGTTACCTACAACCCTACAAGTAGGGAGTAAAACAACTAGTTAATGGTAAGGTTAAAAGAACTAGTTACAAGTAACGCAACTGAACACTCTGACATATTCCTTTTAAAGAGTCGTTATATTCCTCTGAAAAAAAAACCAAGATTATAAGGCATGATTCTTTAAAAAATCTCAGAATGCTTTGAGTTGTCCTAAACAAACACTTTAGAAACCAACGCAATAGATAAACTTGATTTTGCAGATAAATTCTCTTTAAGTTAGGAAACCATTATTAAAATGCAGAAATCACAATAAATAGAAGAATTTTCTAGTTTTTAATTTAAAAAGTAACAAAACTTTCTTTACAATCTTTACTAAAAATTTTTATTAAAAAGTTTCTACTTTTTAGAACTTTTTAATAAACTATGACCCATAACAAGGTTATAAAGAAATTGTATATTTTCATACAGTTAATTACATCCATTTAACAAAATTGTTGTTAAAGCGACAAAATTTTCATAATAAAATTCTAAGAACAAAATTGATATGTTGAAAACAACATAATCAAATTTAAATAACGATACATTAGTCAATAAGTAAAGACGATATGTAGTTAAAAAAAAATCGGGGAAAAAATGTGTATAACATGAAGTAACTATTAAAATATGTTATCAAATGTACCTAACTTGTAGTTAAAAATGTTAAATAGTATACACGCCATTTTACAAAACAAAACAAAATATTTTTTTTTTTGTTTGTTGAAAATTTTCCATAATAAAAGAACTGTGGCAATTTTCCTTTATTTCGTTTTAGACTTACACCACTTAATATGCCCGATTATGCTGAAGTTGCATGTTCAACATTTAAAACTCCAAGCGGAACAACAACACATGGTCAGACCACAAACAATGGATTACAACAACACCAACAACAACAGTCATTGTATGATAGCTGTGGTGCATATGCAACAACAAATCTTGTAGCAAATGCAAAATTATATCAAAATCATCAACAGCAACAACAACCGCAAACGCAACGTTATGCAGTCGGAAGTGGAAATAATACTACAACATCTATGATTAAAACAATGCAGCAACAACAACAAAAAGGTGGTGTCGATAATTTAGAGGGTGCTTTACGTACAGGAAATGAACAAAAATTATCATCATTGTCATCATCACCAGCGACAACAACGACTTCGGCAACAACACGCAATAACATTAACGATGACTATCGTTCTACAATGGGTAGTATTTCATCAGGTTTATATTCCGCACCACCGAGTCAACATTATTCTATAGGCAGTATTGGCAATGGTGTTGGTGGTGGCGGCGGCGGAGGTTTTAGTGGTATGGACAACAACAATCCCTTTGGCAACAATATGTTAACAATACCCGATAAAATGACAGCATCAACGGCTTCAACAGCCATTTTAACCTCATCACCCAATAAGACCCAACAACAACAGCAGCAACTGCAATATCAAACAAAAAAATCATTGACAAATTTAAATAGTGGTACAACTGGATCGGGTACAAATAAAATTAACATTACTGAAAATCGTTTTGACCTAATGAACAATGATACATTGCAGCCAACACGTTTAAATCCATTCAATTCGAATAGTATGCAATCACAAAGTCAAAGACAACAGCAACAACAACAACAATTGCTAGTAGCTAGTAATGCTTTGAAACAAGGGTTAGGAGCTTATGCCAATACTACATTAGCTACTCAAATGATTCAAGGTGGTGGTGCTGGGACACTACGTAGACCTCGAAATAATCAAAAGGTCTTTAAAAGTGAAAATAATATAAATTTTGGTAGTTTATATAATAAAGCAACACCCACTAATACTGCTACGCAGTCATCAAATCCTAATTCTGGTTCCAATTTGGATTTTTTAACCAATTCTCATGTGGATCACTTCAATGATAATGATTTTGGTGCTATAAGTACTTCCACCAATCAATTACTCAATGATTGGGCTTCTAATTCCTCAATTGCAGCTACAGATTATCATTTTGGTAGTAAACAACCAAATAAACAACATTTATATATAAAATCTAAGGATGGAACTTGGTCAGCAGTATCATCTGATGCCTATCAAGCGTTTAGGCAACAGCAGCAAAACCAACAACAACAACAGCCACCTCCTTCATATGCTCATGCTGCAGGTGATAAAATTTTACAACCTTCTCCTTCCCCTAGTCAGACAAACACAAAAAATTCCACCTCCTCTAATAATACCACCTCCCTTGCAAATAGTTTATATAATAATACCAATCAACTACAGCAACAACATAATCAAGTATCTAACAATAGTAGTAATAACATCATCAATAGCAGTAGTAGCTCAAAACCAATTACATCCAACACCTCCGCCACCACCAACACCACCACCACCGCTAGCGATAATTTAATCTCTAGTCATAATAATAAGTATTTTAATAGTTTTGGTCCCGCAGCCAATGTATAAGTTATAAATAGTGTTTAAGCCCCCTTAAAAGAAAAAGTGTCACTTTTAGCAGATATTTTAAAACTCTTCTTATAATAAATTGTCCAGTACCATAATTGAATCAAATAATTTAAACAATACTCAAAACTAGCTATGTGTACAGTATAATCGTGATCCTAAATCAAATGACAAACGACATTAGAAATAGTGCTCATCAGTTGAATTACATTGTGCAACAATTATCTAATCATCACCATTGGTCTCAATTTTTCCGATGCAAAATTAAAGTATGACACAACACAAACAAATCCCACGAAGAATTTTGCAAAGTTAGCTCGGACGTTTATGCCCTCTGAAAATCTATTGTTGTTCCGACGACTATCCCGGCGTGAAATTACAAGACGGGTTATTAATTTTTACCCAGAATATTTGTTATTATTCCATGCAGCTTTGTGTTGAAAACTATCGAAATCCGTCTAGCAGTTGAGAAGCAGTGAGCGAAATGTAAGCATAGCTCAAACAACATGTTACATTTTAGTGTTTTGCTAAAATGTATTCCACACTTTCACTTATTCAGCGTTTTCGCGTTGGGATTATTGGTACATCAGACAGACATATCAAGAGGTCACATAATAAAGCTCCATGTTCATTTTACAAAGATACTTGTGGGATTTGTTCGCGTATAAGTTTACTTTCATTTCATCTTAGCATCTTTAAGACTTGTTCACTTTTTTGGGATTGACAAGGTAAAGAATATTGCATGTGAAGCTCTTAAAATAAAAATTCAAATTAAGGTTTTGCTTATGGTAAGAAATAAAAAGATGTGACCACATATTTTGTGACGCAATTTATTAAAGTAAACAAATTGGTTCCAAAAAATCTTTAAATCTAAGATTACAATTAATAAAATTTCCTAACAATCATATTCCATTTATTGAGAAGAACTGCATTGAGATACGTAATTTCTAAATATTGCGGTTACACACAGAGAAAAATTTTGTCAATTTCCAACAGAAATTCGGGTTGCACAACTTAAATCGGTTTTCTCTGTGTATTAACTAGTACACAGAGAAAACAGATTCATCGTGACAGCTTCGTCGTGACGGAATATTTTGGTTGCAGCAAACGAATTATTTAGTTGTCTTAACTAAATTTATACCGATACAATTTAATTATATGATTTAACTCGAAATTCTATGTCGGTGGCTTCAAACAAACCCATCGGTTTGGTAGAAATTCGGTTGGTACAATGAATCCGTTTTCTCTGTGTATCATCATAATCCGAAATCTAGAAGAACATCAATAGATGTACAGTTAGGTAGCATTATATTTTTCCTGGCTTACACAGGGAGAGAGGGGCAAATTAAAAATATTTTTGGAAATAATTAGTGCATTTCTTACTGCATGGTCAAATAAATTTTAAGCTTATGTTTTGACTACATTTGTGAAAATTAAAATAAATGTACAATAAATGTGCATAAATTATCATACATGGGCTAGTAAATAATTACACATAGGCATCCATAATTAAATACGACCATGCGTGGTAAATGTATGACCATCAGAGAACTGCAAAATCAACTTTTTCTTGATATAATCAAACACAAAAAATCTTGTTCAGATTTAATAATTCAACAAAATTCACTGTAGAATAAAATCAGCATCATGTTACTGAACGCGTAATTGGGATCAGTGTGAATCATCTGTCGATTATGTTTTATGCAAATGTAATCACTCAACAAAAAGTCAGCGTTGAATATATCAGAAAAAACAACAAACAACGCGTATGAGTGTATTCATAATTAAACCAAATAGAAACACATTCTATAAATGATATTTTTTATATTAGGGTGGGACTTAAATCAGCTTTTTTAGAATTATTATTAGTAATAAAAATATTCTTCTTTGTGATATATAAATATTTTTTTGGAAAAAAATTTAGGCCGATATCTCAGGCTTGCCTTATCCAGAAAAATTTAAATATTGTCTAAATTTTTTTTCATTTATTTTGATTGGAAAATTAGGCAATATTTAACTTAAGCCGGATTAGGCGAGTCTGAAATGTCGACCTAAATTAAAAAAAAAAAAAAATCACAAAGAACAATATTTTTGGTATTCCTAATAAAAATTCTAAAAAAAACGTATTTTAGACCCACCCTAATATACATATAACATTTATGAAATATGTTTTGTTGTTTTTTCTGATTAATTCTACATCAAAATAATTATTGTTGGCTCGATTGAACATAATAAAATCAATGGTTTAACAACGACCACTGATTATATTAATCAGTGACAAAACAATGTGCACATCGTTTGATTGATTTAAAATCATCAACAAATATGTGTGTTGGAGTATATTCAGCGTTTGAACGCAAACACATATTTATTCTTGTGTCGATTGCGTATGAACGTTTTGCAATCAGCAAATGCAGTACTCTGATGACCATACATGATCCCACACATTTTCATATATCTTCGTATCCCAAATTTTAGGTTATATGGACGTATATGATCATATAGGATTCACGCATGTTAATATGAGAATATATACGGCCATATATCCTCACATTCCGGATCATACTTTAAACTATCCATGGATTTATATGATCATGCTTGCCCGTGTATGTTCATATACCAGCCAATGTATAATCATATATGTCAATATATGGTAAATTTATTCTTAAAGTATTAAAAAGCTAAAATATAAAGGAATGTATTTTTAAACATTGTTTGGTAATTATTAAAAAAAATGAATTACAAATAAATACGGTTTGCCTTGTAGTCAAACTTAGGATACTTAAAAAAGCGAATTAATTAAAATATCATTACTAACTATTGGCACTTAAAAGAAACAAAATAAGGAGAAAATCGTTATTTTTAAAGCATTTTCTAGTTAAACAGTTCACAGACAAAATAAATCAAGAAAATATTTATTATTTTACGGATTTTTGGTTAGTTTGTTAAAAGTTACAAATAAAAATTAACTGAAAACTTCTTTCGATTTAAATGATCTGGTTTTAGATTATTTTTGATTTATTTTAAATTACATGTTCAGTTAGTTTAAACTACAAACTATTTTGATAAAAATAAATAAAAATTTTACATTTTCACAATTTTTTTTTTCCAAATATTAACTGATTCAGTAATAATTTGGCACATGATATAAGGATGACATATTTTTATAAGATTATTCAAATTTTGGAGGATATCGGTTTGTATTGGGACATAAAGGATGTCATACATAGCAAAAATGGGCCTCTGAGGGTTAAGTATATCAAAATTGTAATTGATCCATCTTATTATAATATCAACCTCTATGTGAAATACCGAGAAGCCGGTAAATAATGGCTGAACTGTTTCCAAAATATTTTGATTTTGCTACAATGTGCAAGGAAGCTTTTCTTTTTTCCTGGTCAACGTAAGGCAGCTTGCCTAGTTATTGTGTTTTATTCAATTGCATTGTCAACCTTTATCTGAACTGATAAAATAGAAACAGTACATGTAAAAACAATTTCATAAGCCAATTGTTATTTTTAAATGACTGGAAATTTACACTTAATATTAAATTTTTCAAAAAAATATTATAATATTAAAGGCATCACATTCAGTTTTTTTATTATGGTCTGTATTAAATTAAATTGTGTATAACGAACTATGTAAATATTAATTAAATAATTATAATAAATAATAAAAAAATAATTAACTTTATAATTAAAAACAGTTAATTATAAATAAATAGAGACTAAATTAGCAGCGAACTAGTAAATAATAAAATAAAAAAAAAACAAATTAATTAATTAAAAACGATGTTTATATACAAAAAAGAGGATTTTGTTGACACAATAAAAACTGCGAAAAAATACTATAAAACACCGAACAAAATATATAATTAAAACAGGATATGTAAAATACAGTATGATGAAAAAAATACGCAAAACATAAACTGACATACATATTTTTTTGTAGTATAAATATTACAAACAAATCACTTTAAAATATTTTAAATTATAAGGCTGTTATTTGTAAAAAAAAAACCTTAAAAAACTTAAAGCTAAAAAATAAAAATTTAGTAAAACAAACTCAAAAAATTTGCTAATTAAAATAAAATGGCACTGTAAATGTAGTATGATATTGAATGACAAAAACAAACAAAAAAAGAATACTATTAAAAAAGAATTAAATAAAAATTTAAAAATATCATTGAAAAACCAAAAAAAAAAACAATAGCAGTTTCATTTTAAAATAAATTTTCATTTTAATATTTTCCCTTTTTCTCTTTTAATTTAAATAATGTTTGCAGCTACCATTTGGCCATTAAAACGACGTCATAGTGCTTATATTATTATGGATAATAGCATGGATTTCATAGTTTGAAATGAAAAGGTATTATGTCCAATGGATTTATATAAAAAAAAAACCAAAAGGCTTATTATATGTGGACGTGTACATTTATATACTTACTACTACTACACCAACATTAATTAATATAATACTCACTATGTAAATAATGTATTATTTTAAATTGAAATTTATATATTTTTGGTTAAATTAATCCTAAATAAATATTATAATATGTTTTTCTTAAATAAAAAATAAATATAAAAGTTTAATTACCAAATAAAAATTACAAAAATACTTTTAATATTAATGACTTGTTATTTAAATTATGCTACAGTTAAATAAAGTTAAAGTTAAATATTTACTTTAATTAAAGTAAATTATATAGAGATGGAGCTAGTATTTTACTACAGGGTAAGTAACGCTAATTTTAAACTGAATTTAAACTGGGTTATGTTCAGAAAGAGAAATCGAAAGTGAAGATAGTCTTCATAATTGACTCATGTCCAAAAATAGAACATACTCTTAAGTCTGAGAGTCAGTTTGTTGTGTGGCATGTAGGTTTGAGAATCGAACCACTTTTTATCTCAAACGCTTGCCATTTTTGCTAAGAAATATTTTATAAGAAACCCTTGGTTTACTACCAAGAAAGTCACAAATCAGAAATTCAACTATACTTTTGAAAATTTATTGCCAACAAAAATTTAGTAAACATCGATCTATTTATCTATATAATCCACGAGACCACATTAAAGTTTTAAAATTCGAATTTAGTCAAAAATGTATCGCTTTTCTATATGCCATCTTAGATGTTTAGTGGTTCCAAGATTATAGCATCTTGAAGGCAAAAACTTCAGTCATATTATGTGTTCTTATACCCTCCAAGCAAAACCGGTCTAGCGGTAAAAGAGCTATAAATAAAAATGTGAAACTTCCATAAAAATGTGAAGCTACCATAAAATGCTCATAGCATTTTAGTACTATTTTATATTCTTATTTTTTTGTTAGACACTTAAAGGTGAATATAAACTATTATTTGTTAAATTTATCCACCTCAAAAATAGTTTTCACCCCAATTTTCAAAAACGTTTTAAACTTTTTATTATTTTTCGCCTTAACAAAGTTTTCTCAATTTCATATTTTTGTTTATATTTGTAACAAAAACATTGTAATAAAAAAATTGTTTAAGACAACTATAACGGAATAAAATTGAATTTTTCTCAAATATATTTTGCGGTAGAGGCTCCATTGCATATACGACAGAAAGAATTTTGATATAAATTAAACAAAATTAAAAATCATGAGGTATAGAAATGTCTTAAGGGGCCACCTAAACCTCTTTGGCTACAGAGAGAAAACAGATTCTTGCCAACTAAATGGTTTGGTTGGAGCAACCGATAAATTTGTTTGTGGCGACCGAAATTCGGTTAACACAACCGACTTTCCATTGAAACCATGTACTTTTATCGAATCAGGAATATATTTAGTTGCGATAACTGAATAATTCGGTTGCATCAACCAAAATATTTAATTCGCAAGAAATTCGGTTGTCACAATGAATCTGTGTTCTATGTGTATAAACCTAAAATTTAAAATATCTGTTCCCTGGAGTATGGGCTAATTTACTGATAAAGTCCTTTTTAGGATTTTGTAAAACTAAGTTGTTCCAAAGAAGAAAAGTCTCCCCCTAAAGGCCATTCCAAACCATATTTTCCAGAAATCTCAAATTTAAAATATATGTTTCCTGGTGTGTAGGCTAACTTATTGTTAGAATACTTTTTAAGTTTTTTGCTGTGGTTTAAAAGGCAGTTTAAAGAGAAAAACTACTTCTCTCTTATTGACTTGCCCAAACTGCGTTGGCTAAAAATCTGAACGCTATAACTTGTGTTCCTTAGAAAATAGTATCATCCTCTAATAAGACACTTTTGGGAATTAACTTCTGGACCCCAATAAAAGCCTGCACAAACCGCTTCGGCTAGTATGATTCAATATTTTTTTGGAATATTCGCTATGAAGGTGAAAAAAAAGATAGTTCGAAGAGAATATAGTTGCCTTAAACAATCAGGTCAAACCGCTTTGGCTAGATACCTGATATTTTAAATATGTGTTCCCTTGTGCATGGAATAATTTACTGACAAGAATTTTTGGAAGGAACTTGATTAAATAGGGATTAACAGGAAAAGTTCTTTTACTCCTTAATACGTACAAAACTAGAATAAATTTCATGACTGTAGCTTGGAATAATGTCATGAAATTTGAAGAAAGAGTGGAATTGAAACACTAAAATTGGGATACGTGCTCGTAATTAAATGGAACAGATATATAGGGAAATTTAAACGCTAGGTTAGGGGGACTAAGTAGAATGTACCGGGAATCGAAACCCTTAACAAGGGGAGCCTTTAATCATTATCATTATTTTAAAAACTGTTACTGAAAAAATATACCATTAAGGGTAGACATTTCTATGAGAGATGTCATTGGTTAAACCCCCTACTTTAATGTCCCACCCAAATCCTTTAGGATAAAAATCAGAAATATAAAGCATATGTATATACGGTTTATTCAAAAAACTACACAGAGAAAAAAAAATTCATCATGCCAACCGAATTTCTTACCCGATGAATAGGTTGGTTGCAGCAACCTATCGCTGATGCAACTGAAATATTTGATTTTAAAGCAAATTCTATTGTATTAAACGAATTTTAGTCATCACTAACAAATATAACAGGGACTACTGTGCCAAAGCTTTGTCCTAGTCCGTGAAAAAGCCGGGTAAAACACAGTAAGTGCTCCAAAGTTTTGTCGTTCTTTCTCAGCCTTAAGATTTCCCTTTTCCTGCCAACATCCAGGTCACCTCTCAGGATCTTTTAAATCTCACCAACGTTATCCCCATTTCAGATCACTTAATGCTTGGACAATGGACCACCAAGCATTGTCCAAGCTCAGTTTTCGTCATCCGAAAAGTTCACGGATTTTGAAGATTAACGGAGGCCGGGTTGTATCCATCCCTGGCTAGCTCGTCAGCCCTCTCATTCCTATCCACAGTCTTCGATTTCAGAGACTGCACTGACAGAGTGCTAACCTAATTATTGAAGAAGACTGTATTCCCAGAATACTTAGTCGCACATTCTTACTACCAGAAACCTTATCCAGTTCTCTCGTCCAATTTGGAGCCATAAGTGTAGAAACGAATTCCATTGGCATCATGCAATATTAATTCACTCCTCCACAGCGCTCTGTCTGACTTTTGATATTTAACAGACAAACTACTTCAGTCACAACACAATTCCAGAACCTTGGAGGCCCGCCTTAATAAATCATTCAGAGCTAATTTACTTAAGATATGTTTAAATAAATTTACAATAAAAAGGTGGTAAAATTGGAGTTAAAAATGGGAAGAGTGTCCTTTTAATCACACATCAGAAACCGCAGATACTCGGAACTTGAAATTTGGCATTCCCCTTCTAGCATCCTCCAAAACTAAATTTTTGGACATTTTTAAGGGGAGATAAACAATTGGATAAAAAAATCTCCGTTATCTTTCTAACTGATCTCCATAGACTAGAAATCTCATTTTTAAAATGTGTGCTCCAGGAAAGTGACTTCCTTAAGACAAATTTACTAATAAAATTCCTTTTTGATTTTTTTTGTCTCAATCGTGGAAAAATGGTGTTCCAAATGTTAAAGATATCTTCCTTATGGGCTTGCCAAACTGATTTGGCAATAAATCTGAAATTTAAAATGTCGGTTCGTTGTGATATGTGCTATATATGTATAATATTTGGAATTTCCAAAATTTGGTTTAAAAATCAAAAAACCGCTCCGAAGTTCAATAATCGATCCGTTATCAAAATCTGTTTCTATAATCATATGAAAAGCTTCAACACTCAAAAAATTAGTTATTGCTAATTTAGTTATAATTTTTTTTCAGCAATCTAATAACTTTGAACTAATTATTATCTAATTTACTTTACAAAATTGTAGTCAGGACAACAATCTAAATAAACAACAAGCTAAATATATAATATATAAAACAAAAGGACGCCAAAAGTATGTTTATCTAGAAAAGGTGAATATAGAAAAATAAAATCATGTGCTAACTCTAATTTGTTTGTGATCCATTATGGAATTTTTTGAAAAGAAAACAAATATGCATCATGCAAGCAATTGAGATAATTTTATTTCTATTTTATTTATAATTGTTGTTCTACATATTTTGAAATTTTCAATTAAATCATGTGGACAATGTGGAATATTGGATATTTTTTTGTATTTTATAAAGTTTTGAGTTCAGAAAAAAAAATACTAAATCTATTTTTTTTGGGAAATAGAGCAATATAATAATCGATTAAGTGTTAGCAGAATTTTTACTGTATTTACTATTTTGTTTCTAAAAATCATATCGCTGATTTTCACCAACATGATTTTGCTAACATTACCAATCTGTTTGCTAGCACCCTCCTGATTGAAATTTTGCTGACACAGCAACATTTTTGCTTACTTTACTAACTTTATTATTCATTGTAAGTTTTATGAAACCTAGTTTTAAGTTTTTACTGAGACCTATTCATTGAGTTTTTGAAATTTTTAACAAACAAAATGAAATTTTTACCTAAAATTTTTTTAAAAACGCCATTAATTTAATAAAAATTTTAAATATACAAGTTCCAGCAAAACTTCATTGATGTTGTGCAGACAACCCATATGACTTAGCAGGTTTAGACATTAAATATTAATAGCCTGTTCCTCTATTTAGAAAGAACACGTTCGTTCGCTTTCTAGTCGAAAGAAAACTGATTTGGGTTCCACTAACTCTATTTCTATGCGAACGATGACTCGAACGACAAGTCGAACGAAGACGTAACTGTTTTCATGCAAAATTTGGTTTCTCTATTTCGAACAGCTCGAACGCAAATTTCAAAATCAGTCACTTGCTGTTTTTTTGTCGAGTAAATATATGTTTGATATTTTTAAAAGCAAAATGAAGTAAAAATATCAATGGATAACAAAAAGTAGGTACAAAATAATACAAATATTAATAGATTATTGAGAATTTTAAATTTTATTTAAAAAATCAACAATGGACCATCCGAAGACGTTTGTATTTTATATGGAAGAAAGACCTGATTTTGACAAAAGGACTCTAGTGTTCGGAGCAAAGAAATTTTCCGCAGAGGAGGAAAATTTGAGCAGAAAACTAAACTCCGTTTCACCCCCTATTACGCTGTTGCTGAGTGGTAAAAGGTATGTGTGTGTTGTTTGCAGCTTACGTTTGCCCAAGAAGCTCATATTTACATTTTTTTTTTACAAGGACTTTAGCAGTGACCGAACCGAACAGACAACATGCAACAGAAAAGCTCTCCAAACAACAATTTCACCCACAACCAATCGATAACAAAAATTTTCACAAATAAACACATTTTCCAAATAAAAATTGATTTGTTTATTGTTATTTTTTTATTTCATTTGTCATATACAGCTGATCACTGTTAAACAGGGTTGTTTTTGTCTTTAAGCAGTTTAGTAGTATTTTTGCTACTTTTAAAGAAAATTGTAACAAATGCTCAAAATATATGATCTGGCATCTCTGTGATTTGTAAATGCGTAAGAAACAAAAATTGACACACGTAAGTCAAGTCGATCGAAGGCTTTCGAAATAGAGAAACCCAAATCGATTCGAATTCCAGTGACTTGCTTTCGTTCGACTAGTTTTTCGTTCGAGATCGAGCAACAGGCTATAAATGTATTATTTGAAAATTTGTATCTAAAATTAAAGTAATGCTCTAAGTACACAGCACTTAAAAAACTCTGAACTTTATATATTTTATGTGAAAAACGTTTAAGATTTTTATGATATTGAACGAATTTTTCTTTTCTTGTGTTATAACACGGTATACAGCACCAAGTAAAGGACACTTAAAACAACTGGTTGGGTTTTGATATGTTTTCATTTTTGTTCATATTATAAAGAAATATATTGTGCATGTCATACAAATTACAAAACAAATTGGTGTCATAAAATCCATAATACAACACAAAAAACAAAATGACATTAAAAAGAAGAAAAAATCATATTTTTATATGGGCATCATTTATATGTAATACATATTTATAATATAAGAAAATCATCGTATGATAAAAGTAATGACCATATGACCAATATAGTGTATATTTCATACATGTCTCTGCGAAAATGTTTATCGACAAATGAGGACAATACAAAGAAAAATAATACAAATATGAAGGAAAATTCTAACAGACTGCCTTCAACTTCAAAAGACACGACAATAGAACAAATCAAACAAACAAAAAACTGTAAAAAAGGCATTTGTGTATTGTTAAGAAAAATTGGAAGAAAGACCTGATAGTAAAAAAAAAGAAAAATAAAACATTCTCTTACTTAAAAGGCCAGACTGACGCAGCAAAATGCAATCAAGTTTAATCAGCATTTTGGCATCGGTTATATATTTATATGTATTTATTTTATCCATATTTATGCATATGGCTAGGTGAAATGCAAAATAAGTTAACTAACATTTCTTTTCAGGGGAAGCAAAAAATACCGATAATTTTCACAAATCCAATTATATGTAACTTTTCATACCAACTGAAGTAAACATATCAGTGCCAAAATTGCATGGAGTCTCCTAAGTGGCATGAATAAAAAATTAAATAACTTCTTAAATTCTTTTAAAAAGTAGGCAAAGTAGGCATTGTTTATTATTACATAAAGAAAACAGATTTATTGTAACAACAAATTTCTTGCCAACCGAATGGTTTGATTGACACCACCGATATATTTGTTTGCCCCAACCGAAATGCGGTTAATGTTACAGAATATCGATTAAAATCAAATATATCAATTATATCAAGAAAACATTTGGTTGGCACAACTAAACAATTTTGTTGCTGCAATCAAAATATTCACTTGGCAAGAAATTCGGTTGTCACGATGAATCTGTTTTCTCAGTGTATAATCTTGTTTTGAATTTTAATAGCTGTAGATAATTTAATTTATACCCTACACCACAACGGGTGGGTCCTTGAAAACCTTGTGATCAAATACAAAACTGTTTAGATTTTTTAATTAATACAAAAGTTGGAATGGGTTTATATTTAAACCTACC
Organism: Eustalomyia histrio; assembly: GCA_949748255.1. Classification (NCBI taxonomy): domain Eukaryota; kingdom Metazoa; phylum Arthropoda; class Insecta; order Diptera; family Anthomyiidae; genus Eustalomyia; species Eustalomyia histrio. The sequence continues at coordinate 73,509,412 of OX456526.1, forward strand.
TCCTATAGAAAGGTTATATCTGAATTGGTTTCAAATGACCATTAGACACAGAAAACCATATATAATTGAAAATTGGGTTATGAATAAACTTATGGAGGTGAAAAAAATTTTTTGAGGTGAAAAACTTTTTTGGATACCAGTCGCTACTATGAAATTGTACTAAAACACAGAAATTTATATGGTAAACTTAGAGGTATCTTCACATTTTTACCCATGACTATTTAACCGCTGGACCGATTTTGGCCCTCATTTTTAATACCAAGCTGCTCGGGAGGATGTACAATAATCTTGGTATAAAAATAGGTACCCCCGCTCTTGCGTCTTCGCGACGTGATCACCATTTCAACAGACAGACAGATAGACAGATGGACAGACAGACGGACAGACAGACGGATATCGCTAAATCGACTTAAAATTGCATAAGGATCACGAATATATATACTTTATGGGGTCTTAGACCTATATTTCGACATGTTACAAACGGAATGACAAACTGATATATACCCTCGCCATATATGGTGGAGGGTATAAAAAGTGGATATTTTCACCAGGAATGTGATAAATATTGTTATTTGAAATGGTAAAATCCCCCCCCACCCCCCTCCTCCTTAATAGCCTCCCAAACTTCTTTGGCTAACAAACTGAAATTTATATATGTGTTCCTAGGGATATTTCATTGATGAGATACTATTTTGTAATTTAAACTAGGAATTTTATAAAAACGAGGAACCAAAAGGGGAAAATTCTCACATTTAACGGACTTTTGAGACCGCTTTGACTACACTCACCAAAAAAAAGTCTGTTTGAACCCAGAGTTATTTTGTGCTAATCTCAGCATCAAATGTCTGCCGACGTGTAGTACAATGAAATTAGTAGAAAAAATTAGTAGCTACAAATTTTAGTAAGCTTTTTATAAAGTAAAATTTAAAATCGGTTTGCTAAAATCAGGAAAAAAATTAACTAAATATATACAGCAAAAACATAGTATTCAACTGCTTACCAGCCTATTTACTCGCTTAATTACTTTTGTTCGTGATGTCCCAAAAGTAATGAGTGGTCATTATCATCTCACTTACAAAAAACTCAATGTAATGTATGGTCATTACCCTCTCGCTTACGAACGGTCAAAAAATAAAAAGTACCCATTACTTTTTGGACATCGCGAACAAAAGCAATTAAGCGAGTAAATAGGCTGGTAAGTAGTTGATACCATATCTTTTGCTGGGTTATTAACAAATTACTGTATACTCAATTAATTGTAAAATATAGAAAATTATAATTTATAAAAAAAAAAATATTAAAATGCACAAATAAACTCAATTATTTTTATATACACTTGCTACACTTTAAAGCTGCTAATTTCTTTAGAAATTGACTTACGAATTTGAATATATAAATTTATTTTTTTTTATCAAGAAAAAAACCGGCAATCAAACCAAGGGAAAGCTTGATAAATACTATAGGGACACTACACCAACGATTTCAATGGTAAAAAAGTGGTTTATTGACTTTAGTTGTGGTCGTACAGTACAAATGACGCTGAACGTTCTGGACGGCCAATTGAGGTTAATACACCCGAAAATATCGAAAAAATCAACGATATCGTGTTGACCGATCGAGGAGTAAAAGTGAGTGAGATTGTTGATGCGATAGGCATTTCATATGGCAGTGTGGTTTCGATTTTAAATGATCAGTTGGATTTAAGAAAGCTGTCGGCAAAATGGGTGCCACGTTTGCTCTCAATTGACCATAATGCACGGGTGCACATGTGTGTAGTCTCAATGGCAAAATTCCATGAATTGGGCTACAGACTGGTACCACATCGTCCATATTCTCCGAATTTAGCACCCAGTGACTATTTACTATTTCCAAACCTAAAGAAATGGCTCGGTAGAGAGAGACTTAGCTCCAACGATGAAATTATTGATTAAACAAATGCCTCGAAAAATCATATTTTTTGGAAGGGATACATAAATTGGAGAAACGTTGGATTAAGTGTATTGATCTAAAAGGAGATTATGTTGAGAAATAATTTTTTTTTGTAAAAAAAACTGTGTTTCATTCAAAAAGTCACGGACTTATTGAGCCGCCCTCATATAATAATAACAATTTCGGTTGTTAATCTTAATCTTTTATTATAATTACCAAAATTGTAAAAAGAAATGTTGATAAACAATATTTGGATAATGTGACATTGTTTCGTTTAATTTGATATATTTTATGTTCATAAGTAAATTTAACTTATCTGGTTGAAGAACTTTAAGTACTTGTAAATAAAAATTTTGAAATGACGATACAATATTGGTGGTTCCGATAGAATTCCAAACAATTTATTTTCTGTATGTTTAAGTTGGCTCTAAAAGGGACATACGTCATTTGCTGTACAAACTCTTTATGCTAAAAATCATATATAACCATTACCATATATTTTCATAAATAATTATTAAAGTTACTTAAGTAAGGGGTACATTCAGATCTTTATGTATGTTGTAATTCCTAACATACCAGGGTGCGTTCGTGATCGTCCTCGAGTATTTTTATAAATTATAATTTTCTATATTTTACAATTAATTGAGTATACAGTAATTTGTTAATAACCCAGCAAAAGATATGGTATCAACTACTTACCAGCCTATTTACTCGCTTAACTTCGCGATGTCCAAAAAGTAATGGGTACTTTTTATTTTTTGACTGTTCGTAAGCGAGAGGGTAATGACCATACATTACATTGAGTTTTTTGTAAGTGAGATGATAATGACCACTCATTACTTTTGGGACATCACGAACAAAAGTAATTAAGCGAGTAAATAGGCTGGTAAGCAGTTGATTACTATGTTTTTGCTGTAAATATTTAGTTAATTTTTTTTCCTGATTTTAGCAAACCGATTTTAAAATTTTACTCTTATAAAAAGCTTACTAAAATTTGTAGCTAGAGCTGAAGGCCCATGTTGCTATTGCTCATAATAATATTAGTTTATAATTTGTAATTATAAGTTAACGGTTCAATAAATACATGAATTAAAACCTGAGAGCTGAAATTGAAACATCCACTACAAAAAAGTTAATCAAATTTATTAATATATTTACAACTACCGGTAATGAAGTAACGGACTTTTAATTTAGTTTAATTGTGTAGACCTGTAGTTCAATGCAGAGGTTCTAACCATTTTATATTTTTATTTTGGTTCTATCGTTTTACATTTCACCTGACGATATATGTGTATGTCATATACTACAAACATATACTCATAAATGATACGAAACATGTTTGGCCTATCGCGGTAGCGAATGGTGCTGCCAAAAAACAAGTTCCAAAGAAACAATACTCAGGACATTGGATTTGCACATAAAATGTTGTACCATAAGAGGATGGAGAATTTTTCTTCCAAAAGTTTTAAAATGCTAAACATCTTATTGCTTCGCTCAAAATATTCGATATTTTAAAATATTCGGAGTAACCAAATTAACTTGTCTCAATGCGGCAATACCGTCCTCTGGTTTGTCCCTACAATAGTGGAATCCAATATCTAATTGCACCAACTGAATTTAGTCGAAGTAACCGAATTTCAGTTAGACATTGATAAAATATTTGGATGTGTATATGGAATTAATAGAGGTTATACTTTAAATTATTAAACGTTACATCTGTAACGTAATTATTTAACATTTTCCAAAAATTAATCTATTAACATAAAATAAATTTAGAAAAATCTTGACCTTTATTTTGGACAACTCTGCCATATAAAACATAAAAAAAAATTCTACTAACAAGAAGAATAGTCGTAAATATACAAAAGAAAAGTTGTTTTTCGTATGCAACATGTGTAAAAACTGAAATATAAAAAAAATCTATTGTATTGAATATAAGTAAAGAAGAAGTGGCATTATCCTAACTGTCTGTTATGAAATACACACACACGCACACATTTAAATACAAACATTTTTGAAATGACCATAAATATGTTTTGTTATAATATTAAAAGCATTATACAGAGGCACAAACATAAACTCATATCTCTGTTCTTCCCCATTATGTTTGAATGTATTGTAATAAACTGTGTGGGTGTTTGTTTATAGGATTTGAGTATGGCTAAAGTCCTACTTCCTTTATGGCTCATAAAAAATGTCTTGTATTGAATACGTTTTACTTGTAGGAGCTGGGTATTGAATTGCTTCCGACTATAAACTGCTTGTTGTTGTTTGTGTAGATACATATTAACATAACACTGTGTAACACACTTTTCTGGCGTGCGTAATTCCTATGCCTGCTGAATGTGGTATTAGGTTATTAAATAAAATCCCCAAAGACTTTGGCCCTGAGTAGATACAGTCAAATTTTATGGCCACTTATAGTTTTAATTTTTGCCAGTAATGTAGAAAATATGACGAAAAACCAATATGAAAGTTCATCTGATACAAATTCACAATAAAACTTTATGTGAATGTGTTCTGATTAAAGTTTTGCTATAACAAGAACTGTAATTTATTAATTCTAGTCGCAATGTAAAAAAAAATGTTTTATTTGTTTAAACAATTTTTAAAAAATTATAAAAGTATGCAGTACAGCCAATTCAAGTATTGGCAAAACTGCTGGCAAGCTGTGGAATTAAAATTTAAATGCTGGGAGAGCACTTATTATATACCCAGCAAAAATGAAGCTTCTAAAGAAGCAATAAAAGCATCACTACTATGGCAAAGGCATTACTTCTTTTCTAATGGTTTCATCGATGAATTTAACATTAGCGTGTCATAGGATGGAAGTATTCAAATGTAGCTACTAGCATTACTTATACCTTACTCTAAGGAAGCAATGATAATACAATGATTAGGTATTCTGATGCATGAGTATACAATTTTCATATACTTTGTAGTATTTAAGCTTTGATGAAAATTTAATTCATAAGAATGCAGAAAAAATAAGTTTAAAGAAGCGAAATTTATGCATTGATATACAAATACTCTTTATTAAAACAAATAAATAATTCTGCATTAGTGAAAAAGCATTTTTGAAACATTTTTCAAAAATTTTAATGAATTTTTAGACAAATTTTAAAATATTTTTGGATAATTTAAAAACTGGTCGTACAATTTGGAAACATTTTTAGACAATTTTAAAATATTTTTGAACAATTTTAATAAATTTTGCACAATTTTAAAACATTTTTTGGCAATTTGAAATAATTTTTACACAATTTTGAAATTATTTTGTTAAATTCTGAATTAAAACTGGAAATGGTGTATTGTTAAATAATAAACATAATGCAAAAATGTACAGATTGCGTCGTCATAAATATTTAAGGCTGAAAAAATCCAAATGACAGGCCAGCTAGTTTCAATTTAAGGTTAAAAAAATCTGTTTTTCTTGATTTTTCAAAACTTTTATAAAATTGCAAAACTGTATAAATTCTAACCCTCGTGAACTTTTAAACTAAAATATAAAAAATTATTTAATAAAAAAATTAAAAAATTTCATCAGAACTATTTTTTCAATTTGAATAAATGCTTTAGATTCAAAAAATATACGATTTACTATAACTTATGCTTAGAAGTAATGAAGAGTGATTTTTAAAGATATGCATCGGGTTTATATCCAGATCACTGCATTTGAAATATGAACACATGAATTCTTTTGGAAGTGCCTTAGAATAACACCAAAAAATCATAAAAGAATGTCAACTGAAGTTTAGGAAGCAATGAAAGAAGTTATAGTCACAGAATGACTACCATTTGTTTTTGCTGGGTATCGGACACTTTAATAGAGTTTTATACAAATACCAAAAATTTATAAAAAAGCATTAGTAGAAATGTTTAGAGTTAGAGTCCAGTTAAAGGCAAAATTAAACCGTTTTTGACCGTTGTTTAGGCAATTATAATTAGTATAAGAATTAATTTGTAAAAATATTTTGTTACACTAACTCCCATATGAAATAAGTCCCAATATTTGGGAGTTATTTTGTTATGAAATAATATGTACCAAGAAAAATGAAATAACTCCCAAAAGAAAGTTATAAACACCCAATCGAAATTTTCGAACGCTATTTATTTAGTAAGTAGCATCCAAAATAAAGTAATTTTGACAAAAATTAAATAATCCCTAATAGTGAAAAAATTAAATAACTCCTAACAAAAATTTCGTTGGGAGTTAGTTATTTTGGGAGTTACTTAATTACGAAATAATTTCCAACAAAAACTAGTGAAATAAGTCTTAACGTACTAAGAGTAATTTCAAAATGAAATAAGTCCCATTTTGTATGGAAAATATTAGGGAGTAATTTAATTTTTTATTTAGAAGTTATTTAACTGTATCAATATTTTTACTAACAAAAAGAAGAAAACCATTTTTTTTTTTGAAAAATCTAAAACACACAATTATATTATCAGACTTCCGCAGTTTCGTCTCATTCAAGAACTCATCAATGGTAAGTTTATGTGTATTTTTATTATTAAATTGTATGCTGTGACTGGGAATCAAACCGGTAGCCCTCTGCAGGCTTTGACTTGTAGCATCATCTCTTAATGAGATACACCACGGCCGACACAGCAATGAGTGAGGCTTATTGCAGTTTTGTAAACCACAACCTAGGTTAGGTTAAGCTAACTGGTCAAAGAGAAAGATCGAATGACCTTCACATGCTTTCCACACTCTGCACTATTCCTCTAAACCGCATCAGATTTGTCCATCATAGTAGAGTCTACAACCCGTTTAAAAACAAAATCAAGATCAGCTGTAATTTTTTCCGCCTGAAAATGATTCATTCATTGAGAGGCTTATACGACTCGTCTATAGCCAATTCACGATATAAAGCCTCCACCCCTACTCCCTTTCCCATTTAAGAACCAACTGTAAAGAAATTAAAGGGTCTGTAGTTTGACAACCAGAAAATTTTACTGTACCATGATCCTGATTTTGTTGCATAGTGTAATACGCTGGCAAATGTCTGTAAATGTCTATGTATGGGTTAGATTATATACCCTGTAGGAAGCCTGGGGTCAAGTGTCTACAAGTCACCATTTTTGTCGACTATTTTGGGTAAATGTCCACAAAGCGTCTATACTTTTTACATTCCTTTTTTGCAGCTGCAAAGCTGTGCTTGTTCATGATTTTTTATTGTTTTATTTTGTTGAAAATACATGTGCATAGCTGCATGCAAAATTAAAGTTTTTAATAAAAATATAAAGAAAAATGAATTTGAAAGGTAAATATACAAATTTGAATTTGATAATGAGCAAAAGAAATTACAAAAAACTTGTGAAAAAAAACAATCAATTTTGTAAAAAAAAAATAACAAGAAAGAGGAAACAATTTTTAGTGAAAATTGCAGCCTGATTAAGATTTTAAGGACCCATCTAAAAATCGAAATATATATGAGCATACATGATCATACATGGGCCTGTATATGATCATACATGGGCATACATGGTCATATACGTCCATACATTGTTCAATATATGATCATACATGATCATATATCTTCGGATCCGAAATTTGAGGGTATATGGACGTATATGATCATATACGTCCATATACCCTCAAATTTCGGATCCGAAGATATATGATCATATATGAGATCATGTATGGACGTATATGACCATGTATGCCCATGTATGATCATATACAAGCCCATGTATGATCATGTATGCTCATATATATTTCGATTTTTAGATGGGGAGCCTTTGTATAATTTTGTTCCGTCTTTTGAAGATTTGTCTACTCCAAATGTAAATTTGCACGAAAATTTTTTTTACTTTAATGAAATTTATAAAAAAAATTGTTATTAATAAAATATCTAATTTAACAAAATAAATGCACCTGTTTAATTTTAAGTTCCAAAAGTGTAGACTAGAATTACTAGAATGTACTAGTGAATCTCTGGTTCCAATGTCAACACCTAGTCAACAGTTGTGTAGATTCGCAATGACACGCACATGTTAAATGTCAACTGCAGCAAGCGTTGGCTGGGGCATAATTAGTCAGTAGTACTGGTGACAAAGTCAATAGTGAATCAGTACAGTTTCACTATCGATATTTCCTACAGGGTACATATATGTGAGTAAAAGTGTTTTCACAAATGTGTTGAGTTTTTTTTTTATGATATTTTATGGTTTATTGTTAAAAAATAAGATTGATACTATTATATGCTGCTGATATCACTTATTTTCTTCCTGAAAGATTAAATTGCCATAAAAATTCTATAGAAAGCACAGGAGATATTAGAATACATTTTTTTTATCCAGTTGATCATAAAGTTTATTTGCAGAATAAGGTAAACTTAAGATTTAACCAAAAGGGTTTCTCTATTAAATGGTCAATTGAAAATATAAAATACACAAGAAATTTTACAATTTGAAGAATTTCACGTAAAATAGAATTTAAGCAAAAACTTTGAGAACAGAATAAATAATTTTGTTAACGTATTTTTGAACAATAACTATAATGGTTTTAAATTGATATAAATTTAATTTAAAATTTATGAAAACAACTTTGTACCAACATATTTTCCAAATAATAAACAAATTTGTTTTAAAATTTTAATTTTTCCTCTACATAACTATCATGATCCAAACTTTAAAATTTCTAACGAAAAGTTTTCTCACTAAGCACACCTGTTACAATCTACAAAGTTTTCATATTATAATAAAAACTGTCAAAAAATATATATACAGAGAGAAAGCTTTAATATATTTGTTCACATTGATTATTTCAACTCCCGCCGCAACCATTAAACAAATATCTTATACTGCATGACGTCTGGCCGTATGGATTTTTGTTATTTTTAACACTAGCCAGTCAGCTAACTTGTATAAAACTAAATCCATATATTATTTCAAACAATTTACCTAAACTTTTTATAAAAATTTTTTAAGTTAATATTCCACTGGGAATTAAATTTGTTACTACAATTTTTAGTTAGACAATAGATTTAGAGTGAGAGTATAGTAAAAGGTTTACAATTTATTACTTTAGTTTAAAGGTTTAGAAGCATCATGAGAAACCTTAAAATAACCTTAAAATTTTAAATTTATGTTTATATTATTTAAGGGAAATAATAAGAAAATCAAAAAGATTAGCTACCGCTTAGTGTTAATATACATATTTTAGCCCATATTGATAACCAGTGATTATAAATAATATTCCATTTACCATTACCCCCATGTTAAAATAATGACCAAAGTCTAAGTACTTACAGTTCTTGTTTTTTTTTTATTCCATTTGCCCTTACCTGGTAATGGTAATTTTTGCTGGGTCAGTCACTTAAATGGGTTACAATAAACCTGATTTATGGTAGCAAGTTTTGATTAACAACGAGGCCCATTTGGCATTCTACGGCTTCATTAACAAGCAAAATTCACGCATTTGGGAAACAGAAGAAATAAGATAATTGGACCATTTTTATTCAGAGAAGGCAAAACTATCTATGGAATGTTGATTCATTATATCTGCCCGAAAATGCATCAAAAAGCCCTGGACAGTTATTGCTTTCAACAAGATGGTACACCATGGTGCACACTGCAAATTACAAAAATTCCCTGAACGTGTGATGTCAAGCAAAGGCGACATTGACTGACCAGCCAGATCTCCAGCTCTGACTTCTTTTTGTACAGTTATTGGAATATTAAAGTGTACGACACAGACTATTGATGAAAGCCGCCTATTTTATTTAAGTTGTATTCAAAAAGTAGTTCAAAAGGATTGAACTACACTCTAATTAATTTCTGTTGAAATTTACCCTACTTATAGTAGGAAACTGTACTCCTACTAAGAGTTGGGTAAATTTACTCTGTGTGCGTAAATGAAAAAAGTATGCGTAAATTGATAAACACAAAATAGGTAAAATTACATTAAAAGACCATAAAATTTAAATCAAATTGAAGAGTAAATTTGTGCATAAAGAAACACGATTTTCCTGTAAATGTACATAAAATTCGAAAAAATCCTACAAAAATGCGCTTATTTTCTACTTAGGCCCAATATTATAACTTGCCTTTAAGGTGCGTATTAGTTAAAGGTAACTTTAGCTAAAGTGAGGAATAAAGTGACCTTTAACTTTTTTTGGTTATTATAACTTCCTTATAAAATAAAATTAAGTTTTTTGAAAATATGGCATTACCAGAGCAAAAACCGATTACTTTTGACAAATTAAAATGGTTTTTAGAAATACGTAGTGGCAACGACGGACTTTTATTTATTTACTTACAACAAACAAGAAATACAAACGAAAAACAAAATTTCTTCGATTTGTGTAAAAAATAAATATGTTTGTTGTAAAAAATTAACATTGTCGACGCCGAACACAGAAATAACCCAACAACAACAAAGATACGGTCTAAAAACTACACGGCAACTACACTGCAGAGCAGAAAATGTGTCAACTTCAAATGCTTAAACCTTACGTTAAAAGTTAAAGGTAAGATGAACTTACCTTTAGCTTATCGGTCACTTTTAGGTTAAAGTATACTTATAATAACGAAAACCTAATAATCTGTCCGTTAACATCCTCACTTTAGCTATCGGCAAGTTATAATAATGGGCCTTAGATGTTAAAAATTAAACAGCCCAAAAATTTTTGTTTTTTAAAAAAACAATAAATTTATTGTTTAGTAATTCACAATTAAAATAAAAACAATAAACTTATTCTTTAGTTATTCCAAATAATTGGTAAATTTAAAAAACTAATAAAGTTTTCTTTTTAAATTTTGAAAATTTTTTAGATTTTTTTTTCAATTTCAATATGTCATAGTTTTTGAACATTAGAAGTTAGTGTATTTACAAATTTTGTGTGAAAAATTTGTATTTAACAAAATAATACTAATTTTAGGCATAAATATTAATTATAAACACATAGTGTCTGAAAATACTTCGTGTGTGTATTATTGTATATGAAAGTGTGTGGTGTTTATATTTACCGAATTTTCGTTATATTAAATAAAATTTTACCCATTTTATATTAGTAAATTTATAATCATTTTTTATAGTGTACTTTTTGGAAATCGGTTGTTTTTTAAGTTATTCAGTATTCACATACCGACACAAAAGATGGTGCACCCTGTACATGATAATACATGGGCATTCATGATCATATACGTTTATGCACAGTTCTATATATGACTACATATATTTTCATAAATCTTCGGATCCGTAATTTGAATATGAATATGGCCGTGTATGATAATATTTTAGCATAAATGAGTGTGTGTGAGTAATATATTAGATCATATATGATCGTGTATAAAAATTTGCATGGAGATATATTGTCTTGCAACCTCATGAGATCATGCTAATCTCAATTACATTTGGCTATTATTCAGATGTATAATTTTTCATACCTTTGCTCACATACCATACATACGTAATATTTATTATTTATGTGTTTTTAAAACGTTTAATCGCAGAAATGTGATCTGATATTCATGAAGGAATGGATTTCATGTATTTGTACATATTTCAACATATGAACAGGTATAAAATGATCTAATATTATTATTCCTGTGCATAAAAATATCATAAATGGTCATAAATGAAAGTATCCATGTACATTAGGGTTAAAAAATTTTTTGAAAAAATTTCTTAATCGCACCGCGCTAGGGACATTGTTGTACAGATAATATAAATTATTTTCTAGGTCTCTCTCATGACCATGTATTGCTTGGTACCAATATTTAAGTTATTTATAACAACCTTTGTTGCTGAAAATAATTACTATATCATAGCAGATATCACTTGACACTAAAACTGAATTCATATTTTTTTAATTAATGTAATTGTAAGAAAATACTAAATACTTTGTAAACAAATCATAGTTTTTATACTTAAAGAAAAACTAAAATTCAGGCATTTGGTGTGTGTTTTGCGTTTTTGCTTCTAATTAAAAAAAATCTGCTAGCTTAGTTCTTTAAAAAAACTTTTTACTTTTGCTTGCTTTTTGATTTTTTACCAATATTTTTTTGCTTTACATAATTAATTTTTATGTTCACAGTCAGTTACTAACAAAGAAACCATTGCATAATCTACAATTTGCTCCTTATGACCTTGTCTAGAGGATTGAAAGAGTACTGGAATCATAGCCTTATGTCCATTTATGGACATAGAAGGGACTTTAGATAATAACAATCAATAGGGAAAGCTTAGCGTCGATTGAATTCTCATCGACTGGTAATAGTATGGATCAAGAGGGTGCTCTTGAAGAGACAAATAATTGCCAAGATATGCGATTCCCTGAGGGGTCAATTCTGGCTGATGACCTTTTGGTGAAGTTAAATGGAAGTGGTTTCCCTACAGTAATGTGCGCTTGGAGTAGTCGTAAGCGGCAAGTTTGATGTGACAATTAAAGATCAAATGCAGGAATTCCCAAGACCGACTTGGGAATGGTGTGAAAAGGGGGTCTATCAATAAATCCTAACAAGATAATAATTAGCCCTTTTACGAGGAGAAGGATCTTGCACATTCCTAGTCTTTATATCAAAGGTACGCATGTACAACTAAGAGATCATGTCAAATATCTAGGCATTAACCTGGACAGAACACTCACCTGGACATCTCACTTATATTCAGTAATAAGGAAAGCCGTAAAATCACTATGGGCTAGTAAACAACTTTTGGGTAAATCTTGGGGCCTGAGTCCTAAAATGTAACTAGATATATTAAATGGGACGATGAGGTGGTGGGAGAAGACAACACAGGTGACGAGACAACAAGAGTTATCAACACTGCAGAGGCTTGTTTGCCTTAATATAACCGGAGCAATAAGGACGACTCCAACAATTGAAATGGAGGTTATTCTTAACCTTGAGAAGCCATGAAACAGGATCCCCAGAAGTGGTACACTGATGGCTCTAAAACCTTAAATGGAGTGGAAGCTGGAGTGTCCGACAGGCAGTACTTCAAGTACTAAATAGGCGAACTTATCACCACATATCGGTACTAGAGTAACATAGAGCTCTTAACTCGCTGGCTGAATACAACAAGGTAAAGCTTGTGGTTATTATGACAATGAAAGAGCGAATGATCAAGCAAGACTGGGCTCAGAAAGGCCATTTATTGGACCAGGTTCACAGTGTGCCTTTACCAGGAAATATATGAAAAGAGCGATCTACAACTGGATGAGACACCAAGCAATAAAAACTATAACGAACAGGAGGGAAACAAATACTGATGAAGATTCTTATCTTAACACACAACATTAAAAGAAGTAGAGATGCACTTTAATTGAACACGCAAAGAAAAAAAAATAGTTGGGTCAATCATATTCGAAGAGCATCATGTATTTTTGGGTTTATGGTTGTATCAACCATAATTGTACTATATTATGTTTATCATATTATGATAATAAAATAACCATATTTTTACCATAATATGGTCCCTACAGTTGTATTATGATTCAAAAATTACCATATTATTGTCCTAAATAAACATTTTATAATGAATTTATCATGATCACACGTAATCATGGTATGCTCAAAATGTTATCGTATTATGGCCCCTCATAACTGTATTATGATTCCTGGATTATCATTATATAATCCATAATCTAATAAAATTTTTTAAAGGAAAAGTTCTTAAAACTATGAAAAAGCTCTTTAAATTTAGGAATATTTCCTTTAGAAGTGTTTTTAATAAAAAACTTAATATTGAGTACTTTTTGGAGAAATATTGTTAAGGAAAAAATCATAGACTTTGACAACTTTTCTTTCTTTGATTGTATAATTATTTATTGATTGTTGCCAGCATTTTATCGTTGCATAATTATCATATTTTTTTCATAGTCAGAATTTTTGTTACCACAGTATGGTTACAGTCAATCATGATATAAAATTGAAGGTGCCAATCATAAAATAGTAAAATATTTACTAAATAATAATAATAGCGACCATGTTGATGGTTAGAAAACCAATAACTTGGTTGTGACAACCATACCCGATTGCAGCAAGCACAATATAGTAGCAGTGATCATATTGCAACCATGTTTTTTCTCCGCGCGAATAGATCTATTCTAAGACTTCTGTGTGGAGCACTTACGGGGCATTGCACATGCTACGACCACTTATATAAAATGCAAAATTACAAACAATAAAATATGCAGGTATTGCTTGGAGGATGATGGAGCATATAAGGATGATGGAGCATATAAATCCAAATTATGGAAGGAGCAAAACAAGAAAATGGCAGTGAAGGAGATGTTTACAACTGAGTGTAAGTAGAGGGAGCACAATAGATAAACTTGGTCACGGTGCAGGAGAGAGAAAATTTGAAATTGATTATTATTTTTAATGCTTTAATATGGAAAAGCAGTATATATAATTACTATTGTTATACAATTTTTAGACCTTTGCCGAAGGAGGGCAAAATCAATTAAAATTTTATATGTTTCAACAAATTTTGCGATTAAACCTTTTTTTAATTATTTCTTGCGAATGTTTAAGGTTTAGTTAAAGACACTCGTTTTGATTTAAGAAATAGCAAAGAGGGGGGGAATAACATATTTCTTGGCGTAGCACTATCACAAAACAAACCTTCCTGACTATTCTAGTTTAAGTCTTGCAATAAATTGAAAAGCTAAATGGTCCCTGATCATAACAAGTTTTGTTTAAAATTAAAAGTATGAAAACTTTGTCAAGGGAAATGAAATGGTTATATTAATTTGTAAGTTTTACCAAAACACTCATACACACATAGACTAGACCAGACCATAGATAGTCAGTCGTTAAAAAATATCACAAAAATAAATGCTTTCCCCCTTTTAAATTAAAATTTGCTTTTTTATGTTTAATTTCTCACACAAATTTCTATAAAAGAAGGTTTTTAATTTTTATATGTTTCATTTACTCGTAGTTTCATTGGGTTGGTTTGTGTTTAGCTTTGCATACATTTAAACATTTATTCATGCATTGAAATACCAGCGTGTATTTATGTATGTAAGTTAGACAATTTTACTTTACATTGGTCGCCGTTTATGCCAGTATGATGATGATACTCGTGCTCATTTTGTAGAAGTGGTTGTTGCTATTTGGTTGATGTTATTCCAATGGGAACACAAATTAAATTGGTTTATTTTACCATGGAATTGCGCTTTTAAATTTTAGAGTTTCTATTTTTTTGTATAGAATAAACAGTAGTCACTTGTACAAGATGGCTTTAGGTAGCCAGACAAATTTGTTTAGTTTACTTTTATGATGCTTAATCTGGTCCGTGTTTCGCTAGGGAATATTGTAAGCATTCACTCAACCATAACATTACATAAGCATACACTAACAGTTTTTCTGTAAAAGGACATTCAAAAGCTTCTTCTCTATATTTGCTTTAAATTCTGTGTATGTGTTAGACTGTATATCATCTGTATATTGTGGCACGTATTATTGCGTTTTATATTAGTCCTTTTTTTTTTTTTTTGTTTGTTTTTTGCTTTCGGGTTAGTAGAGGTTTTTCATCTTTGTTATTGCTGCTTTACATTTAAACAGTATTTTAAGCCAAACTCGTCGTCGTTGTTGTTGTTGTTTTAGTGTTCCTTAGTATTCTGTGGTGCGTAGCGGTCTTAGAAATTGTACATTTGGGTGAGAAATTAAAACTCATGTTTTTTTACTTTATGCAAATTGTTTAATACTTCTCTATGTTCGTTTAAATGTATTTCATATTTTTTATTGTAAACGTTTAAGTTAAGTTAAAAAATAAAATTATATAAAAAATATAGCAATGTTTTTTGTTATTTTAAGACTTTATTACAAAAACTAATTTGTTTTTATATGTTAATTTGTACTACAGTCAATTTAATGTAATGAAAACCAAATATAGCAACAATGCAAATTACACAGTACAACAATATAAGAAAAATTTCAACAAGAATATGATATTAGAATTTCTAAGTTAAGTAAAGTTTATTTGCAAAAAGAAAAATTAAAGGAAAGTTTAATAAAACAAAGCTGTAAGTAGTTATTATATCAATTAGCTGCGATAAAATTCTATATGCATGCATTTAAAGTTGAAATTTTTCTTCCCATGTACAAATCGACATATATGTAAATGAAGTTACGTGGTCATAAATGGTCTTTTATACATGAAAGCCGAATATGGTCATACGTCATCATATATGGTCATTTATGGTACATATATGTACATAATTGTTAATATGTGACAATATACATACGTCTATTCACCCTAAAATTTCGGATCCGAAGATATAAGGTCATAATAAGATCATGTAACACATATATATTACCATATATGAACTTTTTCTTTTAATGTATTTGCCCATTTAAACCTACATACATGTTCACACATCATTATCCATTAAACTATATATGCTCATACATGACAACTTATAAGACAATATATAAAAATTTTCACCTGGGTAGCAAATTTTATTGATTTTTCAAAATGATAGATTTTAGATACATTGGTCTCATTACTTTTGTTGCACATTTAAGGGTTAAGAATGATGTTGTCCCAGCTAAAACAGGGTTTCAACTACTTAGCAGCCTATTTAGTCGCATAATTATTTTTGTTGGCGATGTCCCAAAAGTAATTAGTGGTCATTATCTTCTTACTTACAAGAAACACAAAGTAATGGGTGGTCATTACTCTCTCGCTTATGAATAGCCAAAAATAATGAGTACCCATTACTTTTTGGTAATCGCAAACAAAAGTAACTAAGCGAGTATATAAACTCACTAAAAAAAGTCTGTAATAGCAACTGAAATTTTGCTAATTTGAGCCCAGCGGTATTTTTTGCTTATCTTAGCAATATATGTCGGCTGACGTGTAGTACAATGAAATTAGTAGAAAACTTAGTAGCCGCTACTAAATTTTAGTAAAATTTTTAAAAGTGGAATTTAAAATCTGTTAATATTAGTACAAAATTTCAAATTTATTTTTTTTATCAAGCATCAAAATTTTTTATTTTATTTTTTTTTTTTAAAAATATTTTAGACAATTTAAAGAACAAAAGGCTTAAAAATTGTAAAAATAAACGAATTTATCATTTTGTGTTTTAAAAAATATTTTAGTCAATTTTTTTTTTAAGGTCAAATTTTAATTTTTTTTAGGGCTGATTTTTAGAACTAAAAAAAATTTTAGTGCTATTTTAAGTGAATGTCCTATTTTTAGACATGAATAGCATAAATAGCTTTTTCCCTTGATTTGTGAGTTAAATACCAATATTTTTAATTGCCATTTTAGCACGAAGAATGTTGATGAAAGTCGTAGCGGACTAGAAAATGCATTCCCTTTAGCTTGTGTCTAATAACTTGTTCTGTGTATTTTCCATGATTACTAAATAAAAAAATAGAAAAATTTTTCATTTGAAAAAAAAAAATTTTTTTTCTATCATCTCGAATCAGATTAAAAATAAATTTTTATACATATAAATATTAAAAAGATCAACCATAAAAAAATAAAATAAAAACTTTAATTTTAATATTTTAAAGGGTTTTTAATGTTAATAGTATTGAGTTTTTTAATGCAAATGTTGGTGTTTTAAAGTTTTTTTTTGTAAATTTAATTACAAATTATTCTTATAGCTTTCTTTAATTAATAAAATTTTACTTGAGAAAGGGACACTATTGTTTTATTAAGAGTAACTCTTACTTTATTATTGTAGGTAACCACTTATTTCTTCACTAGGAGTAACCATGCTGGTAACACATTATTGGGTCGTCACGAATAAAAGTAATTAAGGAAGTAAATAGCCTGGTAACTAGTGAAACACTTTGTTTGCTACTTACTCTCTTAATTACTTGGTAATGTCTGTTTTTGCTGGGCATATATTAAAGAATTTTTAATATAGGATCCGCCAAATAACTTTTTTTTGAAAACTACTGAATATTTTCTCAAAAATCTTTTTTTTTATTTGAAAGAACAATCCTTCCGGTTAATAATGGAAAATAATTTCATTCAAATGACTGCCTCCGCTGGCCATGCAGTAGCCTACACGATCGGTCCAATTTTTAAGCACATTATCGATTGTGTGCAGCTGTATTTCACCAATGGCTTTACGAATATTGTCCTTTAAAGCGTCAATTGTCTCTGGCTTGTCAGCGTAACACTTATCTTTGACGGCACCCCACAAATAATACTCCAACGGTGTCAAATCGCAGCTCCGCAAAACATCGAGTGTAGCTTCGGCTGTGTGGCACGTAGCGCCGTCCTGTTGAAACCAAATGTTGCCAATATCCTCCTCTTCAATTTTTGTGAACAAAAATTCTTTCAACATGGCCCGATAACGATCGCCATTGACTGTAACGGCCACTCCTTGCTCATTTTCGAAGAAAAATGGCCCAATTATGCCTCTGGACCAAAATCCGCACCAAACAGTCACTCGTTTTGGGTGCATCGGCTTTTCAATGTATGCGGGCGGGTTTTCTGTGCCCCAAAAAGATCAAAATGAGCTTCATCTGAAACTATGACATTGAAAAGATGACATTCTGCAACATTACCATGATTTTCAAAGTAATGTCGCAATATTTCCCAGCGTTGTTCAAGCGTATACACAATCATATTCATTCAGCGGAAGGATAAAACTAATTATCTGTCAAATCAGACATGAGCTAAGTGTTACCATTCACGAAATAAGCACTAGTTGAAAAAAAACGTTAGATGGCGGACCCTATATTTTAGAGAATGCCATTTTCTGTAGTTGGTTTAAATTTACCATTTAATATGGGATTCAGTCATGCTTGACTACGACTGTAGCATTGTGCTAATATTTCAATTACCTTAATATTTTGTTAATTCCACTTTTAGTTATTGAAAATTTAAATAAATATTTATTAAAAAGGTCTACCACATGAATTAATAAGTTAGGGAAAGTTATATCTGATGAGAGTATAGCTATCTAGTCTGCAGCAGTCAAATTGAACCGCTAATAACTGAAAATATTTATACCCTTCACCACAGGTGGAAGGGTATATATAAGTTTGTCATTCCGTTTGTAATTTCTACAATATTGATCTTAGACCCTATAAAGTATATATATTCTGGGTCCTTATGAAGAGCGAAGTTGATTTAACGATGTCCGTCTGTCCGTCTGTGTGTTGAAATGGGTTTTTCGAAAAACCCAGACGTGATGAGAGCTTGATTCTTTTTTATTTCTGTTACATGTGATCCATTTCTGTTTGCTATTAAAAATCAGACAGATCGGTTAATAAATGGCTGAGATATTAGCAAAAAACCAGGACTACCTCTGATTTTTCCAGTAAAATCCCTTTGTTTAATATGTATGTAGAATTTTGAGCATAACAACACATCCATGTGTTAAAATTCTTTTCTTTCATCTCCACCTTTTATACACAAACAACACACATACAAAGATTTGTCATTTAAATAAAAACTAAACAAATCCCTAATGACGAAGACTTTTATATATGTACATCTATTGACGATGATTTTGTGTGAGCTTCAATAGCTCAGTTGTCTAGACGCTATGTCACAAATACTTTTTTTCTCTAAGCCCGCGGAGTTCGAGGTTCAAATCTCGGTCAGGTCAATTCACTTTTTTTTTTGTACATTTTTTTTTATTATTTTCTTAATATTTTTTTTTTGCTTATTTTTGGTTTTTTTTTTTAACATTTAATAATTAATTTATATAAAATTTTATATTAATAATTAAAATTCTTTTCTTTCATCTCCACCTTTTATACACAAACAACACACATACAAAGATTTGTCATTTAAATAAAAACTAAACAAATCTCTAATGAACGAAGACTTTTATATATGTACCTCTATTGACGATGATTTTGTGTGAGTTTCAATAGCTCAGTTGTCTTGACGCTATGTCACAAATACTTTTTTTCTCTAAGGCCGCGGGTTCGAATCTCGGTCAGGTCAATTCACTTTTTTTTGTACATTTTTTTTTTTATTTTCTTAAGATTTTTTTTTGTTTATTTTTTGTTTTTTTTTTTACATTTAATAATTAATTTAAATAAAATTTTATATTAATAATTAAATAATCCATAAATAGGCTAAAAACATCAAAATTTTTATAAAAACCCTCTGATACAAACAAAATACAAACGGTTTTATTTCTTTTTTTGCTCCGATTTAAAAGAATTTATAAAAAGATTTTTAAACCATTTTATTTCTCACATATTAAGAAAATTTTATACATAATTTACCTTTGAGTGCAACTATTTTAGGTCATAACTTATAATAATTTATAAAAAAAATTATAAACTATTTTCCTTAAAATTTTTAAAATTAAGCTAAAGAAATTACAAATATTTCTAATAAAAAAGCGAAATAAAATCCCAAATGTAAATTTGCCAGCTAAATCAAACTATTTTGTAGAAATAAAACACATGCAGTTGTAGTGATTTCTTTTAACGATTTGTTGAAATTCTTTTCTTTCACCTCTTCACCTTTTATACACAAACAACAAACACTATTCTAGAGCTGTATTATGACCTATGGATACGTCTTATATAGCAAAAGATCGAAAATCTTTAGTATAACATATTTGCTGAAAAACTCGGAAATATCGGTTCAGATACAAAAAAGTTATGCCCAAAACATAAATTTTTTTAAAGTACTTATATTCCCGAGTCCAAGTTTTATCTCCAAACTAAATGGTTAATTTCCTCTTAAAGGCGTCCGTATATAAATCTGTCCATTCCATATATGTCCATATATAAACTTCAGTTTTTTCCCAACCATGGTGAAGGGTATATAAGATTCGGCATAGCCGAATTTAGCCGCTCTTACTTGTTTTTTATTCACTCTAAGCTACCAGCGTCAATATCGGATAGTACATAGTATAAGTGGCCGGTACATAGCATAAGTGGCCGGTAAAATATCTTCATCAGTTTAAGTAGCAGAACAAAACAAATATTTTTTGAGGTTCAAAATCAGTAATTAAAAAAAAGTTAATTCTCTAATTAAAATCATTAATTTTTTAAAATAAAGTTCGTGAGTGTGGTAAATTAAATTTGCAGTTTATTGTCTATTAGACAATCTTAGTAACTTCTTTTATTTACAGCAGGATTCTTTAACCCACCCGATAATATTTGTAAAAACCTTTTATAAAAAAATATTCAGGGATACTGTTTTCTTAAGCAAGACAAGCCCTATTTTTCTATAAATAACAAAATCTACGTAATATTAACTCAAATTATTCTTAAACGTAATTGCCTAATAATTGTTTTAGTGGCTTCTTGAGGAAACTTGCATCACCAACAATCAATACTGTTCCTATAATATACTTAGCATTACCAAACTATTGAGTTAATTAAGTCTTTTATTAAGTTAATTCCGAAAAAATCAACCAACCAAACTCCTCTAAAAACTTTTTGTTTTCAGCTATTTTTTCAATAATCGCTCAATTAATTGCATCATTTGAAATCTATTCGAAAATTTTCAAAATTCGGGCCAACCTAATATGTATATAAACTTCAACAATTTCGAAATTTTTACCAATTTAATAATTAACTGAAATTTTATCAAAAATTTTATCTCTGTATACAAAATTTTTATTACGTTATCACGTTATTATAATGATAAAAAAATAATTTCTAATCACCAATATTTTTCTTCCCCTATTTAGTATCTTTTGTATCAATACCACAAAAATAAAATATAAAACTCTATTCCTTCTGTTTTATTATTTTTTTTTTTACATACAAACAAAACTATTAAGCAGAGCTTAAAAACTTTTGGCACCATAGACGACAATAATTCTGGTGTGTGATAATACAAAGTTAGTGTTTTTGTATTTATATTCTATGGTTTGGCTGTTACTGTTTAGTAACTGATAGGGCTGCTGGCCATCAACTAAGTAATACTAAAAGTCGTTACAACTTTTCTCTCATCGCCGTCTTTCCCCTACTTTATCAAATATAAGTAGTTAGCTGAATGATACAATACTTTAACCTAAAAACCATAAATGTTTCGCATAAGTTTTATGAAACGTTTTATTACACTAATTTGTACGACGTTGGTATGGTAATAACTAAACTCTAATACATAGAATGTATGCAAATACACCATTTCCAGTATTCTTTAAGAAAAATTTTAATTAAACACTTATTTTTGATAGATTATATGGTAATTATATTATATACCCTACACCATTATGTGGCCAGTTTATAATTTGTTTGTATCAGCATAATAAACAATAAAACATATTACACCCGGAATCACTATTTCACTTAATTAAGTGTCTACCAGTTCGGAAGCTGCAAGTAGCAAATAACACATATTTTTATGAAATTCAATACAATGTCTCATGACTACAATCAGTCTATGTTTATACCTAGTGCCTTCATAAGGGTACCCCAAATATTTTCTATTTTGATTGTTTGTATGCTACAGGTCGAAAAATCCTTATTGAAACTTGGTACACTAATATCGGGCCAGTAACGAAGAATATTGGATTTGATTAGAATCGGACAATATTTAGAACTAGTGACCTTATAAGGTCACCTAATATGCGTTGTTCGCGTTTTTATTTTGAAATGATTATTGGCGTGTAGTTTATCTAATAAATAACCAAAGAAAAACCTTAAGCACAGATATTTCCATATAAATTTTTAATTCATAATTGTGGTTGCTTAACCAGCTTTGGTTATTTTCAATGTAGTTAAAATACAAATATTTTTATTTTTTTCAAACTTTTACGACAATTACTTTTTAAATAAATTACATATAAATGCGGACTTTCTGCTAAAGTTAATTTTTTCACTTAAATATGTTTTTTTATAGTTAAAAGTAATTTATTTTTACAGTCTTTGTAGTTTACTTGATGACAGTTTTAAAAAACGAAAATTATAACTTTTAACGGATATTAGATGTAGTTATTTATCTGACTGTTAAAATAAACGAATAAAGAAAATATCTTCTGTTTTTACGGATATATATTTAGTTTGTTCACAGCTAAAATAAATTGAAAAAAGCAATTATAATTTACGAATTATTTAAAATTATTTTATAACATTTTAAAATAAATGATAAATTTTTTTGATTTAAATGAAAAGTTGCAATAGTATTAAAGTGAATATTCATTTAGTGTAAATTTTGTTTTCAGTTAATTTAAACTACAAACTATTTTCAGGGTAGTATTAGTACTACACTCACCAAAAAAGCCTGTAATCGCAACTGAAAACTTCGATGTTATTACGGAAAATTTTGCTAATTTGACCCCAGCGGTAATTTTTGCTAATCTTAGCAACATATGTCTGCTAACAACATATGTAGCTGCTACAAAATATAAGTAAACTTTTTGTAAAATGGAATTTCAAATCTGTTTGCTAAAATCAGCAAACAAAATTTACTAAAAATTAAGTAATCCTCCTATCAGAAAATGCTATAAATTTTGCGATTGGCCCCTAATGTCAGTTCTGTTTTGACATTTGTGTAGTAAACACATGCGAAATACACGTTAATAAACAATGTTACGCTACACTGCTCCAGAACGCGGAATATTGGTGACTATTTATTTGAGCAAACATGAAGATGATTTTTCATCAAAAATAATCATGAGTGATGAGGCCCATTTCCATCTTAGCGAATACGTAAATAAGCAAAATTTACGCTTCTGGGGCACTGAAAATCCGCGTGTAACCACGAAGAGCCATTACACCCGCTCAAAGTCACTGTATGGTGTGCTGTTTTCGCTGGAGGAGTCATCGGACCTTTTTCTTCGAAGACGTCGCGGGCCAAACGGTTACTGTGAATGGTGAGCGCTACAGAGCAATGATCAACGAGTTCTTTTTGCCGCAACTTGATGAATTGGGATTGGAAAACATGTGGTTCCAACAGGACGGTGCAACGCCACACACTGCACGTGCCACAACCGATATGCTGAAGGATGCATTTCCCGGGCGCCTAATCTCCCGTTTTGGCGATTTGCACTGGCCAGCAAGATCGCCTGATTTGACCGCTCCAGACTTCTTTTTGTGAGGCTTTTTTAAGTGGCGGGTTTATGTCAACAAGCCTCAGACTCTTGCAGCTCTTAAAGACAATATGCGTCAAGAATGTGAGGACCTATCGCCGGAACTTTTGGCCAAAGTGGTGGAAAATGCCATAAAAAGGGCTCAAATGACAATCACCTGTGGCGGCGGCCATTTACATGACATCATATTCACGACTTGATGTAAAAAAAATTAAAAGACCAAATAAAAATAATCCACAAGAAGAATCAAAGTTTTTCATTTTGTTTTAATTACAGCCAAAAAACATCTGAAGGTTATTTTTGCGCCACCCTGTATTAGTACAAAACTTCAAATTTGTTTTTTATCGAGCATATAAATTTTTAATTATTTTTTGTTTTTTAGATATTTTATTTTTTATTTATTTATTCAAATAATCAAGAACCAAGCCCTCTGGGCCAAATATGGTTCGTATACTACTAAAAAAAAAATATTTCAGACAAAATTTACATAAAATCAAAGACTTAAAAATTTTAAAAACATAAACAAATTTATCATAATGCTTTAATTTGGAAATTTTTGTTTTGAAAAATATTTTAGTCAATTTTTATTTTTTTTTTTTTTTTGATTTTAAGAACTCAAAAAATTGTTCGTGTTATTTTAAGTGGATGTCCTATTTTTAGACATGAGTCGGTATCTTCACTTCTAAGTTTGTAGGTGTAAGTTTGTAGGTGTAAGTTTTAATTGGAAATAACATTTCCTTCAATATCCACTTATTTTTAAATTTAGTAAATTTTTTCTTCTAATTTTAGCACATCGGTTTTTAAAAATTTGTTTAATGATTTCTGAAATTAGCAACAAAAAATTTGTTAATATTTTGTAAAAATTCTGTAATTTTTAAAATGTTGAGTGTACCTCTTTAGACAAAGAGAGTAGATCAACAACAGAAATCAAAATAGTAACGAGTTGTAATATGTTACCACTCGATAATTTCGCCCAATGTATTCTATATCTAAGCTAACGAGTGGGATGACACTTTTAGTTGTCAAAACCATCCACCTTACCGTCCATAGAAATTTAGTAACTTTGGTGAGCCTTGGTTCTAAAGAGTCTTTGCTTTGGGCCCATATGGTAAATATTCCCAATTTGCTCATAAATAACACGAAATACAAATTTTTCACTGACTTTTTTAAATTTTTTTGCCCTTTTTTAACATTGTTTCCGAACCGAATCTTTCCGAACCGAATCTTTCGAATGAAAACAAATTGGGCTAGAATCCGTTCATCCGTATCCTCTGTCATAGAAAATGCTTTATGATATTTATAAAAACAAAAATCAATTTTTGTTTAATTAAACTTTTCATCATATTTATGGAAAGTTTAGTTGAACAAAAATTCATGAAACTTTTCGTATGGCGAATCTTTATGTACCAAAATACATTTTGAAATAGTGTAGTCTATACAACTTTTTTATTCTATTTATTAAAGTAAGTTTCATAAAAATAGACTCATACCATTTTATGGCACTTTGCCCATATTATAACAATGTTGTATGTGTTGGAAAATATACAAAAATAAAGAAAAATATACAAAAACAAGTAAATTTTCCATTCAATCTCATATAAGTATGTAAAAGCACATACTACTTGAGTTTTGGATAGAGTCTCAAAGTCTCGTTTCTATTAGTACAAAAAAAAACAAGAAAAGTGGCTTCTAAATTGGATTTTTGTATCAGTTTTTCCCCTAAAAGTATAATATAAAAATTCCGTTACTTGGTTTGGGTTTTTTTTTTCTGTTTCGTTTAAGGGCATTTTTATGGCTATTGTTTGTAAATTAGTAAAAACTACATAAAAATCTTATATTCTATTCTATTTTTTATTTACATTTTCAAGTGTAAAAAAAACATTTCTTTTCAACATGTTATTGTTTCTTTAACCATTTTTACATTGTTTGCGGTATTTTTTTTTTTGTTCGTTCACTTCAATTCTTGGCAAAATTGCAAAAATATTTAATTTTTTTGTTTACTAATTCTTGGGTTGAGGTTTTGTGGAAATTAAAAATTTTGTGTGTTTTTATAATAAATGACATTCATTAAATGTTTATTCATTTGTGGCAAACCTTTAGATAATAAATCTTTGTACCTTTTTTCATTTGAGTGTTTTTAGTCTGTTGGTTTTATAATTTATTTGAATTATTTTGGTAATACAAGCATGTTAACATTTTTTTTTTTTTTTGTAAAATCGAAAGTTTTTCATAATACACATTATTACAATAAATAATAAATCACAGAAAAACAAGATTCCATTATGTTAATAAAAACTTAAGAAACTGTTAAAATTTGTAACAATTTATGCAAAAATCTATGGCCGATTATGGTCTTCCGAAAAAGTCTTCATAGGAAATTTTATTTATGCTAAAATATTCACTGATAGAGAAAAAAAATGCACTTAAAATTATATGTGAAAGATTAGTAAAATTTATTTCAAATCGGTTTGAATAATTTTTAAACACAGGTTTTATCTAAGATTATTTTCATTGAAAATCTAATATACTGTTACACGAAATTTCTACACCTAGAAATTTCTTCACTCTAATTTTAACAGCTGGAAAAATCTAGTGTCGTAATAAACTGGAAATAACTAGAATACCTGACTACTCATATAAATACTCGTACTCGGTGATGCAGTAGTTCAGTTCATAAGTAAAACGCAAAGTGTGAAGAACTAAAGTGTGGCTAACGTTTAGTCTATGCACATCGTGTAAATAAAGTGTGTTATTAAAGTGTTTTTTTGTAATTTTTAGTGACTGTTATAATTAGAGCTATAAATAATTTCAAAACAGTGTTTATTATTTGCAATATAGAAAGAACTCGATTTATTTAAAAGGTAAATAAATCAACGATTTTATAAAGGGTAAAATCGTAACAATACTTTATAGGGTAGTCGATTATTCGATTTACGAGATCCATTTTTTGTGTTTTGTAAATATTAAAATTTTGAAAAAACCCAGTTTTGTTGCAAAGACTTAAATTTAAAATCTAATGTCAAAATGTTTTAATACGTCATTGCCATATTGCAGAGTATGGAAATTTTAGACTCAAAAAAAACTCGCCACTTTAAGTCGTACGAACATACTTTCTATACAGGAATTGTATCTGTCAGTCAGAGGATTTCCAAAGCTCCGGTAAATTCTACTAAACTGTTGGGCATGTTGATGAATATTGTAACAAGGTTTTTCAAAGACTGTAGTAGACCAATTTCACACAAGGTCAACATGAGGACCTCTTACCTTCAGTATTAAAAACCCAATATATTTACTTTTTGTGGAGTTAACATTTAAATATATTTTGTTGTTATAACTAAACTATTACAATTTGGAATTATAACAGACGATAAACAACAAGCAATCTTTCTTCTCGGGTCGAGTTCCTTCGGGTATGTAGCCAAGACTAATGTTCTTATCAGTAGTCCTAATAATCGGCAGGTCTGTTAAAGTGATAACAATCGGAAAAAGTACAATAATAGGAAGGAGGTTGAAATGACAATCGGCAATTATCATGAATTATTGCAATGAATTGGAGCGAGGATAATGGGTCTCACCTACTGTCACGATGTCCCATATAGTAATATAAAAAATAACAATTCAATCACGTAGTTCAGCTTTAAAATCTTGAATACTTTCCCATACTCCAAGTTCACTTCGCTCATAGGAGATTCGTTTTTTGGCAAATTCTTAAGCCATCTCGCTTCTGTCCCTGAAACAATAGGTCGATCTCCGCCGTATTGACAAATTTATCGACTGTCCAAGATGTAGGGACTCATTGGGTATTCTCTGTGCCAGCAGGATAGTGCGCATCTTTTAGCTGGTGAAGCGCGGGGTCCAGTTGCCTAGCGACGTGGTCCAGTTCTTGCAACGTGACGTTGACTCCACTATAATGGGCAGATCTAAGGCGGTTTGGTGCAATACTGGAACGTACAGGGTGACAAGGATCATGAGGAAGTCTTGCGATTAAAATACGTAGGGTCTTCCGTTATCCTTAACCAGAAGCGACTGTAGAATTCCGGTGGGGGTACTAACGGGTCACTGCAGAACTGCGGTTCTTGCTACCAGAGCGGGAAAGCTTGGAAGGCTTGGCGGGGTACCAGGCAGCAGAGAGACAGTGGAGCATATTATGTGCCACTATCCAGCTCTTTCGCGCTTAAGGGAAATTTGTTTGGATATTCCTTTCCGCGATCTGGAGGAAATCTCTAGAATCAGAATTCTGAGACTCCTGGCATTTGCCAAGAGGGTGTGGGGCACCCTGTGTGCCATCACATCTGACTGATCTCTTTTATGCGGGTTATCTATTGGTCTCTGTGAGGTTTTTGACCAGCCAGTTGAACCTATACTAACCTAATTTTCTCCTTTCAGCCTAGAATAGTTACTGATATTACAGAGTTCGTAGAGATTGACTGGATAGCCGTTTGTTTATTCAAAAAGACCTTTATATTTCACATGATTCCTTTAAATAAATTTAAGGGCTTCCGTGATTACCATGACGGTGTTACAAAGCGGGAGGTGAAATCATTTTTCAACAGGGACGTCGCAGGTATTGAAGCCACACCCAGTCCGAATGCTGCTGAAGTGGCTTAATATTGCACTTTCTTCGCAATGATGTCCACCATGCAACTGCCTTAAGAGTATCGCTACATCGTTTGCATAGCAGACAGATTGAAACCCCCATAGAAGCCTGTTTATGGTGGTCACCCATGGAAGTGATGGAAAATACCACCCTGTGGGGTTCCACAGCATACTCTGTCTCTAAAACCGATACCGTTGCCCCGACAGTTATTACATCCTTTTACTTATATATGACCGATCAAGTACCTTAAATCTCGTTCAATGTTAAACAAGCCTAAGGGCCGGATAAGTATTTCGTGAGAAACAGTACTTAATTTGTCCAAGAAATATAGCCAAAATTAATATCTGTAGATAAAATGGTCTTTTAAGGTGGTAAGCCACCTCTTAAAGGGAAGTTTCTATTGAACGTGCATTAAAGTACCCATGTTGCTGGAATTTAAGCAGCTTTCGAGGGATTTGAATATTAATCATGCCATCGATAATCCGCCCCATTGGCTTCAGCAAAAATAATGCCAGGCTTATCGATAGGTAGGCCTTTGCGTTTGCATAGCTATTATTCCACGGTTTTGGTATAAAGCCAAATTTTGCTTCCTGTCATAACCTGAATATTAACTACATATGTATTGCAAATTTACTATTAGATATGCACATCAAAAGCTAATGGAGCAACTTAAGGAGAGTACCTGAAATTTAAAATCGCTAGTTAAATTATAAATATATTTTAATTACAATAAATATCGAAAAAATTCTGGCCACATTCATGTATAGGGCCAAAGGTTAATTGAACCCTAAATCCATGGGCTTCAAATGGGTGTTAAGCTAAACCGGTAAAAAAAACTTGGTTTTAATGAAAGTCTAAAAGTCAAAAATACGGAAAACTGTTAGATCGATTTTAAAATGTTTGTCATATTTGCATACAGTGTGTCAAAAATATTTAAAAGAAGATGCATTGCAAGAGGAAGCCTTTTTCTTTGCATTCATGTAATTGTGTGTACTTAATTTTACTTGCAGTTGATATTAACGATGTGTATAGAATTCAAAAAGACCAACCTTTTAAGTATTTTTGTATTCTTGTTAAGTTTTGATGCTTCTCAAACTACACTAGGGGGTTATTGTTGTAAGGTATTAAAAAGTTGTGGTTTTCATCTACTAATAACACTAGGTCACAAATAACAAACTTTTGTCTGTTATTTGTTTCTAGCATACTTTTTCTCATGGATTTGGACCTACTGAACACGAAAATGAATTTTAAAAATTTTTCTGTCGATTGGTTTGCGAGATACAAATTTTTTAATTTTTTTTTTTTTAATTTTTGGAGGTACACTTACTATTTTGAGCATATCTTTAGTCTTCTTTGACCTATTTTATCCTACTACTACTCAAATTAAAGACAATTGAGCCGTCTACAACTTATTCTCAGAAAATTTTCAAATCGGGTTAGTAGTTTTGATGTTGGCGGCTTAAAAAGGTTACAAAACTGCGTTTTTTTAGTAAAAATGTGGCTGAAAAATTCATATAAAAATTCATATAAAATGTAAAACGCGATGTTAACAGCGATTTTAATTTTTTTACGTATAGCTGACACTTTTCCAAAGAAAATAAGCCCTTACCTAACAAAATCTGATGACAAATGGCCGACTTATTATTTTTTTGGTAAACGACCGAAATTCCGCTATTTCACGATTTTTTGATTTTCATTATTTGCACAGCTTACCTACCCAACGCAAACGAATAAATACATTTGAACTTAATTTAAAATAAACAAATTAGTCTTCGTATATTTTTTTTTAATTTATTTACAGCACTACATGCTCAATGTATCGCACAATTAGCTAAACTAACGAAATTAAACTAACTAATTAAATTAAGCAAATCAACGCACAAAAAAATGAGTAAAAACAAAGATATAAGTGTACATTTTATGCCATGTGGAAAAACTGCTGACTTCTTCTTTGTTTTTTGTATTCGCTGCAATCGGTCTCACGTATTAGGGTCCAAATATAGTCACCCATCATAGCCGTGTCATAGTTGCCCTGATAGCGTCGTTCCATAGCCTTCAATTCCTGATGAAAGCGCTCGCCGTGTTCGTCGCTCACGTCTCCTAAATTCTCAGGGAAAAAATCCAAATGAGAATCCAGAAAGTGTATTTTAAGTGACATGTGCACTCCCATGGCTTCATAGTTGTTTACCAGATCCTCAACTATGTCCTTATAATTCGGGCTTTTGTTGTTTCCTAAAAAGTTTTCCACAACAAGCCTGAAGGAATTCCATGCTGCGGCTTCGATGGGTGATAACAGCTTTGGGAATTTTTCATCTTTCAACATTTTTTTTATCTCGGGTCCTGCGAAGACTCCTTCTTTAATTTTTGCCAGCGAAAGGTAAGGGAAAATTGACCGTAAATAGGCAAAAGCTTCACCTTCTATGTCTAATTTTTTGGCAAAATTTTTAATCAAACCCAATTTTATGTGCAGCGGCGGAAGTATTATATTTTCACGGTTCTCTATTAGTGGTTTGCGCTGAACATTCGCTTCTCCAACTACAGGTTTCGTTCGTACCGGCCATTTTTTTTTTATATAATGCTGATCATCAGCGCGGCTATTCCAAAGGCACAGAAAACAGCAATGTCGCGTATAGCCTCCTTGGAGTCCACACAGAATGGCCACAACTTTAAGGTCGGCGCATATTTTCCAATTGTATTTCCTATACTCTATGCATTTCAGCAAAATGTCCATAGTTTCATAGTTCTCCTTTGAATGAACCGCATGAGCAATAGGAACAGATGGCTTTTCATTCCCATTATGTAAGAGAACTGCCTTCAAGCTCTCTTTGTTGCTGTCAATAAACAACCTCCATTCGTTGGGGTTGTGAATTTGGTGAAGCTCTTGGAACAAGCCTGAAATGTCGCTGCAAAAACATATTTGGTCTTTCTTTGTATAAAATTTTGCATACTCCTTGTGACGGTTTCTGTACGCTGATACTTTCACTTCTGAAGCCGCAAATCCACACTGTATCATCCGAGACGCAAAAAGTTCGGATTTCTCCTTAGTGAGACCAAAATCGCGCACCCAATCGTTTAGTTCGGCCTGTGACAGTAATTTTCGCTTTGCACCCGGCTCAAATTCGCTTGCATTTGACTCAGACTCTTCTTCTGACGATTCTGCTTTTTGAAGAGATGCACCAGGGCACACTGGA
This sequence comes from Eustalomyia histrio, assembly GCA_949748255.1. NCBI lineage: Eukaryota > Metazoa > Arthropoda > Insecta > Diptera > Anthomyiidae > Eustalomyia > Eustalomyia histrio. Next base: position 73,541,073 of record OX456526.1, read on the forward strand.
TATGGCACATCATGCGAATGTGGTACTGGAAGCGCAAACGATCCCACTTGAGCGTAGTTCCATTTAAAAAATCTTCCTACCCCACTGTTTGTGGTGAGGCAAAAATAACAGTCTGTGGAATGGCATAGCGGCTTTTTCCACATCATTGGTGTATCGAATTTCATATGGCGGCTAAAATTAAAATAAATTACTATATTCGCTATGTATAATGTGTTTAAATAAAAATTCTTACCTTCCGCCAGCTGCCCAGTTGGTTAAGATTATATAGCAAAGATCACACAGCGACTTAGGTGTCCATGGTTCTGTGATATTTGGTGAAATACCAAAATAATTCAAATAGTGCAATTGTACTGCTGGAGTAAACTTGTGTGCGTGATTTTTTTTTATAAACTGGCCACAAACATTGCAGAAATTGTCTGGATCGTTCAAACACTCGAACACACGTAGTCTTTTACTCATTGTCTTCCTTGCGTTTTCTAAATATTAACTTCTTTACACTTTCACAGACAGTTTTGAAATGCAATTGATAACCGTGTCTCCTTATGTTTAAATATGTATGAGCATGTAGTGCTGTAAATAAATTAAAAAAAAATATACGAAGACTACTTTGTTTATTTTAAATTAAGTTCAAATGTATTTATTCGTTTGCGTTGGGTAGGTAAGCTGTGCAAATAATGAAAATCAAAAAATCGTGAAATAGCGGAATTTCGGTCGTTTACCAAAAAAATAATAAGTCGGCCATTTGTCATCAGATTTTGTTAAGTAAGGGCTTATTTTCTTTGGAAAAGTGTCAGCTATACGTAAAAAAATTAAAATCGCTGTTAACATCGCGTTTTACATTTTATATGAATTTTTATATGAATTTTTCAGCCACATTTTTACTAAAAAAACGCAGTTTTTTAACCTTTTTAAGCCGCCAACATCAAAACTACTAACCCGATTTGAAAATTTTCTGAGAATAAGTTGTAGACGGCTCAATTGTCTTTAATTTGAGTAGTAGTAGGATAAAATAGGTCAAAGAAGACTAAAGATATGCTCAAAATAGTAAGTGTACCTCCAAAAATTAAAAAAAAAAAATTAAAAAATTTGTATCTCGCAAACCAATCGACAGAAAAATTTTTAAAATTCATTTTCGTGTTCAGTAGGTCCAAATCCATGAGAAAAAGTATGCTAGAACCAAATAACAAAATGGCTGTTGCCTAGTGTAACCGGATATGGACAAATATTATTTCATTCTCCTAACAGTCTGGTCTGAACATAAGAACACTAGCAAAAAAAAAGACTAATGACATTTCTAGCTGGGATAATATAATTTAAGTGTAAATGTTGTTTGTTATTGTTGTTATGTTTTATGTTACTCCACTTGATTACCGAAAGCTTTAACATTATATGGTCATATTTTTTGTGTATGTCCTTGATGACGCCGAATCTAATGCCATAAATTACTATGACTATTGCCCAAACTTCCGTTTTGTTTTTGTTGTTTTTATATGATCATTTAACAATATTTTGGTTTTTGCAAAAGAGGGTTACTAAATGAACAGTGTGATGTTGTATGTGTGTGTATGGACATATGTATATGTATGTGTTAATGGAAAACGGAAAAAGGCATTGTAGTCATTAATCGTTTGCATAAGTGGATGTGGTTGAGGTAAACGGAAATAACGACGTTGTACTAAATATAAATGGTAATTATAAATCTAAGTGAATAAGAAAATGGTTTGTAATCATTAATGTTAACTGTAATGATAGTTAGAGGGCTTGTTTTTAAAAAATTGCCTTTAAAATCGATTCCGTGATTTACTTCCAACATTTCTAAAAATGTATCAAATATTTAGAATAAAAACAAAGTACACTCTCACCAGAGAACTGCAAAATCAACTTTTTCTTGATTTAATAATTCAACAAAATTCACTGTGGAATAAAATCAGCATAATGTTACTGAACGCGTAATTGGGATTTGTGTGAATCATATGTCGATTATGTTTACTGCAAATGTAATCACTCAACAAAAAGTCAGCGTTGAATAAATCAGAAGAAAACAACAAACAACGCATATGAGTGTATTTATAATTACAACAAAATAGAAACACACTTCATAAATGTACATTAGGGTGGGACTTAAACCCGCTTTTTTAGAATTTTTATTAGTAATACAATACTAAAAATATTCTTCTTTGTGAAATAAAACAATTTAGGTCGATATCTCAGACTTGCCTAATCCGGAAAAATTTAAATATTGTCTAAATTTTTTGTTCATCTATTTTGATTGGAAAATTAGGCAATATTTAACTTTAACCGAATTGGGAGAGCCTGAGATATCGACCTAAATTAAAAAAAAATAAATTTCACAGAGAACAATATTTTTGGTATTACTAAAAAGAATTCTAAAAAACGGATTTGAGACCAACCCTAATATACATATAACATATATGAAATGTGTTTCTACAAATAGATAAGAAACTATTTTGTTTTAATTATGATTACACTCATACACGTTGTTTGTTGTTTTTTCTGATTTATTCTACATCAAAATAATTATTGTTGGCTCGAATGAACAGAATAAAATCAATGGTTTAATAACGACTGATGATTATAAATTAGTGACAAAACAATTTGCACGTCGTTTGATTGATTAAAAATCATCAACAAATATGTGTGTTGGAGTATATTCAACGTTTGAACGCAAACACATATTTATTCTTGTGTTGATTGCGTATGAACGTTCTGCAATCAGATTTTGCAGTTTTTTGACTCTCACCATAAAAGACTAAATTACGCAACAATCTTATTGTAAGTATTTAGTATAAAAAGGATGGATTTACTGGTTAAAATATTTAATTTACCTTTTACCAATATTATTTAAAACAATATTTGAATCAAAATAGTTATAACATAATTAATATATTTCAGTTCCTTTAGAAAATGTATTTGCTACACGATGTTACAAAATAAATAACTGAATGTACATGGTGGTCCAAATAAAGGTATCTTTGTTATATGGACAATGATAGATTTTTTTGTTTGACCAAAATTAGTCACTTTACGATTGAACAACATTGAAAAATATTGCAAACTTATTTCCATAGTGAGTGCTGTGTTGCGTTTGTTGTAAGAAAGTCTTTGTCGAAATGACACACCCAACGCTCGTGCTGTACGCAAGTTTGTGAAAAAAGTTTGTAAGACTGGCTGGAGTGTTGCCTCTAGCAGGCCAGTACCTCGAAGCTTTTGCACAACTTGCCCAATCTCGGGTTTACAGTATTATTAGTAACTACTACCCACTAAAATAATGTCTCCCATAAAATTAGAATAATCGAATATCATTAACTCTGAAGTTTGGAAAACCGACTACAAGGGGAAATATGAGATTTTGTTAATTTTGTCAAAAATCAAATTTAAATAAAAATACTACAAAATCATGATTTAAAGTAAATTATATTTACAAAAAAGACTTAAAACGGTATCTTCAGGGAAATGATGTGTCGCACACCACTTAGTAAAGAAATTCGACGCAAATTTTGATATTTATTAATATAATATACTACAACAATTGAGCATTTGAAAAAGTTGATATTTATATATAATTAAATATGAACATATAAATTTCTAAACTAATTTTTAATCTATCCAATTATATCAGACTCCAAATAAATTTTGTACATAAACTCTTATACAGACCCTACGGGAAATGAGGGGTCGATTAATCTAAGGTGATAAATATGTGATAGCTGAATGAGGGACATGTCACAATACTGGTGTAAAATATAATTCCGTGTCTGAAAAAGTGGTAATAGTTGTAAAATTACCAGTGTCCCAACTATTGGAATGGTGGCAGAACCTTGACTAGTTATTTGTAGATATATCATGTAACTAGAGAGAAATGAACATAACAGCAATTTGGAATAAAGAAATGAGGACTTTTATAGTTAAAATAAATTGGTTGCGAAAACCCTAATCCTGCGACTGTTACAAAGCTGACATAACACTGAACTGGTTTAAACAGAACCGACTCTGTGACTGCAGAAATGATGATATAACACTAATCTACTTCAAAAAGAAGTCATTATGAAACTGCTTAGATACCCATTCTTTCATTGCTTCCTAAACTTCAGTTGACATTCTTTTATGATTTTTTGGTGTTATTCTAAGGCACTTCCAAAAGCATTCATGTGTTCATATTTCAAATGCAGTGATCTGGATATAAACCCGATGCATATCTTATAATATAAATCTTCATTACTTCTAAAGCATAAGTTATAGTATATCGTATATTTTTTGAATCTTGAGCATTTATTCAAATTGAGAAAATAGTTCTGATGAACTTTTTAATTTTTTTATTAAATCATTTTTTATATTTTAGTTTAAAATTTCATGAGGGTTAGAATTTATGCAGTTTTGCAATTTTTATAAAAGTTTTGAAAAATCAAGAAAAAGAGTTTTTTTTTACCTTTAATTGAAACTAGCTGGCCTTTCATTTGCATTTTTCAGCTCACATATGTATGACGACGCAATCTCTGCATTTTTGCATTATGTATTTTATTTAACACTACATTATTTCCAGTTTTAATTCAGAATTTACGAAAATAATTTTAAAATTATGTAAAAATTATTTCAAATTGCCCAAAAATATTTTAAAATTGTCTGAAAATGTTCCCAAATTGAACAACCATTTTTTTAAATATCCAAAAATATTTAAAAATTTGTCTAAAAATTCATTAAAACTTTTTAAAAATGTTTCAAAAATGCTTTTTCACTAATGCAGAATTATTAATTTGTTTTAATAAGGAGTATTAGTATATCAATGCATAAATTTCGCTTCTTTAAACTTATTTTTCTGAATTCTTATAAATTAAATTTTCATCAAAGTTTAAATATTACAAAGTATATGAACATTTTCCACTCATGCATCAGAATATCTAATCATTGTATTATCATTGCTTCCTCAGAGTAAAGTATGAGTAATGCTAGTAGCTACATTTGAATACTTCTATCCTATGACACGCTAATGTTAAATTCATCGATGAAACCATCAGAAAAGAAGTGATGCCTTTGCCATAGTTGTAATGCTTTTATTGCTTCTTTGGCAGCTTCATTTTTGCTGGGTAGTGACCTATAGTTGCATTAATTCAAAGTGGAGCCAATTTTCACGATAAAGTGTCAATGGCATGCAAACCAAGCTGGCCGCGACTGGCTAATAGGTAACACAACAACTAAGAGTTTATTATGATGCACTTAGGGGGGCGTTATCCCAAAAATCCAAAATTTGTAATTGAAAATTTTGATCGACGACTCTTTTCTCTGAACATTGTTAAAATTTTATTACAAAACTCATCAAGTTAAAAGATCTTAAAATTATTTTTCGCTTAACTTCATTATGGACACTGTTTCATTTAAACGACTATATAATTGAAAATGGCTATTTCTTTGAAAATTTCTTAAGTTATATTTAAGTCAAAAATCCTAATAAGTTGTTACTATAATACTGGCCCTAAGACTTTATTTGTTTAAATTATATTAATCCATTTTCCGAATTAATTTGGACAAACAGTTTTTACAAGTCTGAATTATTTGCTATTGAATAAAGTGGGATATGATTTATTTTAATTTATATTAAATTAATTTCGTTTCGATAGAATAATTTGTTTTATGATTTAATTCGCGAAATAACATATATTCACTTGCAACAGTCAAGTGATATGTCACGAAACTATTCGTTCCCTACAAGTTCTGCAATATAACACATTGTAATTGATACGTAACCAGCTTTTTATTAATTACTTATCCTCAGACCTGTGATATGTACACTTGAGCCAGTCACGTAACGTTTAATTTTGCACTAGTTCTGATACACATCATGTAGTGTCTAACATGTGACTAGTTATGTGTAAGATAATTCTATCCTGTTCTGTTGCGCATCCACTTACACTAATGCAGTGATATGGTACCCTAAACAAGGTCAGCGATATGTCACAAGTAGCTTAAAAGGTAGAAATTGCCACCTCCTATAACATGGCAATGTTAAAGTTACCGGTTACTTTCCAACTGGAGGACCGGTTTCTGCCACAAAGTTCCGGTCACGTGACTAACTCTATGTCCATTTCCCGTAGGGGGCGTTTAAAACTTAATTACATATACGAAATAATATGTAAATATATCTGTAGTCATACTTAAATATATTTGAGCTCTGATATAATTGTACAAATCGAAGTTTCGAATATAATTATTAATAATCATAACGAGTTATAAAGAGTGTATTTTTTTTTTTTGATATTTGGCTTTACAGTGTAAATTTTCTCAGTGTAAAAAAAAGATACGTGACATATGTGAAAAAATGCTCAGTAAGGTTTGCCATTTCAACATGAATAGCTCAACCAACAAACAATGCTTGCAAATTATTGAATTTTATTATCAAAATAAAGATCCATTTTTATATCGAAAGTTGTCTTCAGCGACAAAGCTTATTTTTGGCTCATTGTGTACGTCAACAAACAGAATTGCCTAATTTAGTGTGAACAGAGGCAGTTCAAGAGCTACCAATGCACTCGGATAAATGTACTATTAGCTGCGTTTTGTTGGCCGGCGGCATTATTGGAATGTACTTCTTTAAGAACAATGAAAATCGCAACGTTGCAGTCAATGTAGTTTCAACAAGACGGTTTCACATGCCACACGGCACGCGACACCACGAAACTATTGAGAGGCGAGTTTGGTGAGCAATTAATCTCACGTTTTGGATTAGGCCATTGGGCAAGCCAGCCACAATTCCAGGCCTGGAAGACAGCTTTACAGCTGTCATTGGTGAGATTCCGGTATGCGAAAATTGGAGCTCAAGGGCAGATCGCCTAGGGCGTAGTCGCGGCCAACAGTTACAAGAAATAAACTTTAAAAAGAAAATGGCAGTCATTAATTTATCGCCCCCAAATAAATATTTTATGCACTTTTGGAAATTTTCACTGTTTTTTTAATTTTAAAAACCCTAACGGTTAAAAAGGCACCCTTTATTTAAACGTTTTTACTCCAGGGTCTTGTATTCCACTTGTTCAAAGATACTAAGATTAATCTTATATTTTTCCAACTTGTTTTGAATTAATACCAAAATGTTATTGTTTCAAGTTAAAATTTTTTTTAAGAATTTTTTTTTTTAGAATTAGAAAAATTCAGAACTAGAAAAATTATTGGATTTTTTTTACTTCATGCAGCGATATAATTTCAGCAGATTTCAAGACAGCATTAACATTTAAATTCTATTTAGGTTATATATAAAACTACGTTGAAATAAAAATATACTTTTAAGTTTTTGCATCATAGGGTCATAGACCTACCAATATAATGACATATAGTTTAACAAATGTCTACTCAGAAATAACTGGTATGATAATATTAAAAAAAAACAAAGCTTAAGTAGCATAAGCTAATTGATGTCGTATGTTTAGCAAATGCCAATAAATAAAATACTTCCTATATGACTATCTTGTAACATGTAGAAGGTCAAACTCTTTTTTTGTAGATTATTTCAATAAATTTCAAATTTTAGTCTGCGACACATCGGAATAATGCGAGAATAATTTAGAGCAAATCGCACTTGCTTAATGCTCTTTTTACAAATTCCATATTAAATTTTTGAGAAAATTAACAAAAGCTCATCTTTTCGTCAAGACCTCTGAGGCACGTCTTCCGACATGTTGCCGAATCCAAAAATGTCTTTCCCAAATTTCACACCCTAGATCATGAAGGTGGTCAAAAAAGTGTAACATGTTTTTCTTAGATTTATTTTTTTATCACCCACGTTTTTCTCCTCACAAGGTTGGGACCATAATGTACATATTATCATAGAGGAAGAATAGTATAGAGATTACAACGCCGGCAGCGGCCAAATAAAATTTTATACAGAATACAAATGTTCGGAAACTGAGAGAAAATTTCCCTGATTCCTCCAAAAATTTGACCAAATTTCCCTGTTTTTCAAACCTTTTTTTAAATCCAATTGGAAAATATACTGAAAACTAATTGGATTTGGAAATAAAATCAATTTGAATCGCAAAAAAACCAATTTGAAAAGATGCCGAACCTTTGTAATTTACCCACATAAAACCAAAAGAACGTTTTTTACTACGTGAGCGACATTGACATGGTGTGTTATTATCAATTAAGTGTATATGTTACGTATGAGCTATATTAATTAAGTCCTAACTAAATATGACTCATACGTACAATGTCCATTCAAGTTGTTACGATTAAATATATTGTTAATCAGGGGTGCCCAAAAGTTCCTTATGGAAGAGTAAACACCAATACATTTAAAGAATAACTCATTTTTATTCAATATTTTTTATTGTAAAAACCAATACATACAAAGAAAAAAGAAAAAAAAATATTTCATATCATACGTTAAACAAAAACGAAATCTACATTGATGATCGCTGTCGTCAATGCTTACCAGCAAAGCATACGAAAGTGTTGTTGCTTTGCACTTGCGTGTATACAGTAAAGAACGACAAAAAAAAACTAATAAGACAAAGTTGTTTGTGTATTTCGTATTGCTAGTGCTGAGTGCTCTATGTGTGTATTAAAACACACAGCCTATAGCTAAGTGCTTTTACAAAAACAAATTAGCACCAAGCGCATATGGCTTGGGCACCCTTGTTGTAAATGTACTAGTGATATATGTATGTATGTAGATAAAATATCTAAAAAGTAAAATAAATTTAATTTAAGCCGGAAAAATGTTAAATTTTTATATATTTTGAGTCAGTTAAGGTTGAGTCTACACTAAAATGCCATACATAAAGACAGTGGCGTTCCATCTAATGTGAGGAGGTGTTCTCTGAACAGCTTAAAATATTTCATATTTTTGTTAATTTTATATACACTTAAAGTTATTTGTAAGGTAAAATAACAGAAAATGCCATTTACAAGAAATGATGTTTCATTTAAAATCGGTCAGTTAAATTTTGATATAAACTAAATGGCTTTTGTTATATATTTTTAAAAATTGTTTAAACAACTGACACATCTGTAAGAAAAAAATTATTAATCAGAAAATGTTAAATGTTAAAATTGTACCTACCAAAAAATGATTTAATCATTTATTTGAAATTGTTTCTGCTTTTGTATTTTTTTTATCTACATGGAAACACTCAGTGTCGTGCCCAGGCCCCCCCCCCCCAAAAAAATTATTTCCAAAATACAATTTTTTTACTAAACATATACAAAAAAGCTTGTATGTAGACCAATAATTTTTTTGAAATTGGGTTCTACCAGATTTTGCTGAAATCTATGCAGAAATGAGAAAAATTTGCTTTGAAATCAGGCAAATTTTCTCAATTTTCTCTGAGTTATCTTACCTGAGTTATCTTGGCAAATCAATGCAAGGCCAATGATGTTAAATGCTTCAAATGTAAGGAAGGTCACAAATCCTTTAATTGTGGAAAAATTGCTAAGAAAGAAGTGGTGCGGGAATTAGGTGAAATTATGTATTACAAATAAACATGGTGAGTTTGAGTTAGATGACTTGAGATGTGATACTAAAGAGAGTGTGTCTAAGATGATAAATGAATATAACCCCGTAAAACCAAATACTTTTCCCGTAAAGATGAAAATCGTACTTAATGATGAAGTTCCTGTGTGTCACAATCCGAGAAGAATGTCATATGTAGATCAGCAGACTGTAGACCAACAAGTCGCAGAATGGCTAAAAGATGGAATTGTGAGAGCCAGTTATTCAGAGTATTCATCACCGGTAGTTTTGGTATCCAAGAGGGATGGTACCAAAAGATTTTGTTGTGATTACCGCCGCTTAAATGAAAAAATTATACGTGATAACTTCCCAATGGTGATGATAGATGATGTGTTACAACGCCTTCAGGAGGCTAAGGTTTTTACAACTCTGAATCTGAGAAATGGATTTTTCCATGTTCCTATTGAAGATGATTCACGGAAATATACATCGTTTGTGACACACAATGGGCAGTATGAATTTTCATACGTTCCATTTGGTATATCAAACTCACCAGCTGTTTTTTGTCGTTATATAGCAGCAATATTTCAAGATTTGATAAGAGATGGTACTTTAGTAGTGTGTATGGATGATATGGTAATGCCATCAAAAGATGAAGAGGAGGGCATTAGAAAATTGCAGAAAGTTTTGAAAGTTGCGGAATCAAACGGACTTGACATAAAATGGAGCAAGTGCCAATTTTTAAAAAAGAAAATAACATTCTTAGGCTACGTAATCGAAAATTCAACGATCTTACCTTTTGAAGAAAAGACATTGGCTGTCGATAAATTTCCGTTACCGAGGGATAGAAAAGCCGTACAAAGATTTTTGGGGTTAACGTCGTACTTTCGCAGATTTATACAAAATTATGCTATTGTTGCCAAACCATTATCCGATTTGTTGCGGGAAAGTGTAAAATTCAAGATGGATGACGAGGAAATCGTAGCTTTCCAACAGCTGAAGGCTTCATTGGTCAGTGCTACCGTGTTGCGGCTATACAATCCTAAAGCAGTGACCGAGATACACACTGATGCTAGCATGCATGGTTATGGTGCAGTTCTTCTACAAAAGGACTCCGAGGATCAGCAATTGCATCCAATACAGTATATGGGCCGCAAGACTACTCCAGCTGAAGAAAAATACCACTCCTACGAGTTAGAGGTATTAGCCATTATAGAGGCTTTGAAGAAATTGCGAATATATGTGATGGGGATAAAAATTAAAATCGTCACTGATTGCAACGCATTTGCAATGACCATGAAAAAACAAGACGTACCATTAAGAGTATCCAGATGGGCACTATTCCTGCAGGAATTCGATTATGTTATCGAACATAGATCCGGTTCTAAAATGCGGACGCATTAAGTAGAGTTTCCTGTTTGATGATGGAAGATTCTTTGCGCTATAGAATAAGAGATGCTCAATTAAAAGATAACTGGATTAGAGCAATAAGCAAAATTCTACAGAATGGAAATTATGAGGACTACTACTTAAAATATGGCATTATTCATAAAGATCCAACTAGGGAACTAATGGTAATACCAATAAGTATGGAACGAGAAATAATAGAAATGGCACATCGCCAAGGACATTTTGCCACTCGCAAAACCCAAGATATGATCGAGAAGACATTTTATATTCCAAATTTATGTACAAAAGTAGAGAGTGTGGTAAAGAGTTGCATTCAGTGTATTATGGCTGAATCAAAAGCCGGGAAAAAAGAAGGATTCCTTAATCCGATTGATAAGGCAGACAAACCATTGATGACTTATCATTTAGATCATGTAGGTCCTATGGAAGTGACTCACAAACAATATAACCACATTTTGGTGGTGGTTGATGCCTTCTCGAAATTCGTCTGGCTTTATCCTACGTAGAGTACAGGGACTAATGAGGTAATTGATCGAATTCGTAAACAATCTGCAATATTTGGCAACAGATAGGGGCACAGCCTTTACTTCAAATGGATTTAAGGAGTACTGTGAAGAAGAAGGAGTTCAACATTTGATGATTGCCACTGGGGTACCTCGAGGAAACGGTCAGGTAGAAAGAATACATCGAATAATCATACCTATGCTGACAAAACTGTGTCTAGAACACCCACAAAATTGGTATCGTTATATAGAAAGAGTGCAACAAGTAATAAATAACACTCCTACTAGAAGCACGGGAAGTACACCATTTAAAATACTAACTGGTCTTGAGATGAAAACCAAAGAAAATCCAGATGTTCGTGCCATTTTAGAGGAAATAGCAGTCCACGAGCTCCACCAAGAACGCGACGACTTGCGAGATGAAGCACGTAACAATATCCTTAAAATACAACAAGAGAATAAACATTATTTTGATAAGAATCGAGTACCAGAAGGAGAGTACAATGTTAATGACCTGGTTGCCATTAAGCGTACACAGTTCGGTTCCGGTTTAAAGCTAAGGCCGAAGTTTCTAGGACCATATAAGGTTCTTAGGAAATTAAACCATGGTCGATATGAAGTAGAGAAAGTGGGAGAATGTGAGGGATCCAGGAGATGTACAACTGTCGTTGAGTACATGAAGCCGTGGGGTTCTACATTCGGGACGAATGTGGCGTCAGGAGGGCCGAATGTAGGATCGTACGATGAGGGGCCAAGACGCTCATTGAGGGTTAAAAGACGAGTAGCGGGAGAATATAATCGACGGTAGTATGGAATTGGAACATATAACTGGTTGTGAATTAACAGACAGAAAGAGGGAGTTGAAAGATTGCTTGGTTAGAGTTTAGACGTAGAAGTTCTAGTTCGCTAGATAGAGAAAATAAAACAAGTGAATTTATAAATATTTTAAGTCTAAAAAAGAAGAATAAATTAAATATTTTAACTTTAAGTTCAATACCACATATTAAATACCATTTTCATTATAAAATAATAAACAATTATATGAATTTTAAATCAAAATAAGAAGTGCCGTGTTTTACTTGGATAAAATTAATAAAATAAATAGTGTAAAACTATATACATATACTCTTACAAAGAAGTTATAGTTGTTAAAAAGTAAGATTTTATAAAAATGCTGCCAAGTCTTGGCAATTCTTGGCTTTTCTCTTTTAAACGTAAACAAAAGTATTTGTCATAAAAACATTTAAAATTTTTCTATTTGTAATTTATTAAAATATTAAAAACAACAAAAGATAACAAATAAAATATGTGCTTGTAGAGCAGGGCATACAATATAATTCTTATATTTCATATTCCGTTGGAATCCATGTATGAAAACAAGGAGTTATAGATAAAGAAAATTTTTATCAAAAAAGACAAAATTACCCAAGAATGGCAATTGAAATTAAAATAGAAAATCCGAAATAAGATAACACAATTTAAATTAAAAATATTACAAACAAAAATCAAAAATTCGCAACCATACTTTTAAAGATCAATTCAATTTAAAAAATACCAAACACAATTAAAAAATTTATAAAATTCAACAAATATTTATTTTATTTGGTGTTTTTGAATTTTAATTGATGCTTTATAAATTACATTTGAAGTCATTCTAAATGTTTTGGAAACAATCAAATCGTTCTTTAAATGGTCTTCGAATTTAAAAAAAAATTTGCACGTGACTATTTTACGTTCCCCTGATATCTGTGCTGTTTTGTATTTTTTGGAATTCGGTGTAGTTCACTGTGGCATTGTGCAAAATGGCTTTAAGAAGTATGACCCCAATCTTAAAATGTAATTAAGCCCAATTTTTGGGTCAAAATTTCATAATAAATATATATTAACACTAAAAATATGATGAAAAAATTAAGTTTGGGGCATATTTTCACTTATTAGATTGAGGCTTTTATTCATTATGTAAAATAACACCAATTTAAAGAAATTCAATATGTGCGGTTTTTGCAGCATCCGACGATTTTATAAATTTTACAGCGAATAGTTTTCTATGAAGTTGCGTCTTATAGCTTGGCAATTTTCAAACTTATTAAGAATAATAATGTTCCTAATGTATGAAAAATAAAATTATCGCCTGCGGCGCCAACTTTTACAACTATTAATATACGAAACAAAATGAAAATTGCGCAATTTTTGGTCAAAATTTTCGTTGGACAAATAGATTTTCTGGTCACGGTAATGTGGTGATGAATGTATAATATATTGCACCAAGCCGAGTATTTGACCTTTCGTGAAAAGAATTTTGTAGCATAATAGATTTTTTTATCAAAATGATTTAAAGCGGAGAGAAGCTTTCCAATAGAAAAACTATCAAAATGTAGTTAATATTTAACGTATACATTAGATCTCAGTCAGTGTAATAAACAAGTTATATATAAAAATTGTTTATGAATTTTAAAGCTGTAAATATTGTTTTAAATGCTTCAAAAAGGTCAAGGAATTAAGTTTAAGAAATTGCCAGCTTTTAAAATAAATTTTTAGGAAACAAATTTTTATTTGAATTTCTATTTTTAGAAACAGAAAACAAAAAATTTTACGTGAAAATATATTTATGTATATGTGTTTATAAAGTCTTTGTAATTTTAATTGGAATAATTTTGTATATAAGCAACCAATTTTTATAAAAAAAAAACATATTGGAATTTTTTGAATATTTTTTTTTGAAACAAAATTTAAATTTAAAAAAATTGCAACGCATACCTCAAATTTCCGGTTTGTGTGTAAATTTTTAATAAATTTTAAACAAATGGAAAAATAAATTTAACTGAAAAAATCAGTAAAGAAGAGAGAATACATACGTATAAAAATCTTATTCGAATGCATTGTCATGGTGCGATTAAAAACTAGTCCAATAATTAATAAATCAAAACAATAAAGAACATAAAATGACACCCTGTCTTGGTATCGAATTACGGAATTCGTGAGCGTAGTTTTTCGATCGAAGTTATTTTTTTATTCCTTAAAATTAAACTTTTTAATAGAATTTTATTCATCAGGGATGCTGTCGTTTGGTTAAAAAGTAAAAGTTATTGCTTTCCTTATTAGTATTATTGTAGTTATATAAAAAGAAAATTGAATCGGATTGATTCGGTCACGAATGCCGCTTTTCAACCCCTGGCATTGGTCCTGGTAAAACCTAAAATACACGTTTTTTTAATATTTTTAAGTGTGGAGAACTCCCAATTGAAAACCTCACCGCACGTTTTAGCAAAAACTAAATTATTAACAAAACATCTGAACTTTCTAAATTAAAAAAAAAAAAATTAAGATTTAATTGGTCAACAAATTTTAAAGTCTAAGTGTTCAAAATGTATAATATAAATGGAATTTTTTCCACCAATTCAAAAAAAATTATAAATTTTTTTTTGAATTTTATGTAAACATTTTATAAAAATTTAAGTAGATATAGTCTTGATAAGTAGTTATATATATAGCTACTTAAAAATTAGGAATTTATATAAATGCTGCCAAGTATTGGAAATTCATAGCTTTTCTGTTTATATGTAAACAAAAATATGTCATAAAAGTATATAAAATTTTTGTATTTTTAATTTGATTAAATATTAAAAACAACAAAAGCTAACACATGAATTATGGGTCTTGTAAGTAGAGGTAGAGGAGAGCAATAAATGTAATTGCTCTATTTCGCATTCCGGCAAAGTCCATATACGAAAATAGTTTTCGTAAAAAGGCGGCCCCAAATGTTCAAATTATATTTGTTTATAAAACAATAAAGAAAAGTCAGGTAAGTAGGGATATTCGTTTTTTCCAAGCAGTTATGTATATAAAACTCGTAAAAACCAAACCTTATACATCAATAACTTTTATGTAATATTCTCAAAATGTGATATCAAATATTTTTTTATGTTTTATTTATAAAATTATTGGATCTGCTCAGATGGAGCACTAACAATAAGTTAACAAATCTTAAAACTAAACACTCTGACCCAGAATTTTGTTAAATCTAAGCTAATAGGGAATCCGCATCTCCATTATGTTTGAAAGGATTTTGTTTTTTTTTTTTTTTAGATTGTAGCGAAATCATTTCATCTAAGGCGTGAAGAAGTTCTGGTGACAAGCAAATTTCTAGCGAGTGGGTTTGGATGAAGTAACAGTTTTTGCTTGTATTTAATCATCGAACTTGCGATCTCTTTCTTTACCATCGAAACATTTCAATCTTTATGCAAATTTTCGTTTCTGATATACCACGGGTCACCGGTGATTGTATGAATTATTTTCGATTGCGCTCTCTGAATAATTTCAATGTTGGTCTTACATGCGTTACACCATAGTTGAGTGCCATATGCCCATATTTGCTTTATGATGCTGTTATACCTTATAACAGAGGCTTAGTTTTGAATTGTAGCTTAAGTGTCAATGTAGATCAATAGACTTCAGTCTCAACTGCGTTTTTTTAGCTACTAGATGTGCATGCCAGGTGAGGCGACGATCAAGGTGAATGTCCAGGTATGTAACTTCTCTAGACTGTGGTATGGGAATACTATTTAGAATACTATTTAGTAGGCTAATTTCTATATGCTTACATTTGTGCTCATTTACTTTAATACGCCAGTTTGAGAGCCAGTTTTCAACATGGTGTATGTGTTCCTGTAGTATTCGGGTTGCCGTGGTAGGATTACTATATGTACATATTATTGCTGTATCGTTTGCAAATGTTGATGTTATAAGGCGTTGATCGGTTGGTAAATCAGACGTAAAAATTGTATATAATATTTATAATATTGGTCCTAGAACACTAACGATTCGTAGTAGCATCTTTGTATTTCAAACGAAAACTTCGATTACTTAGATATGATTTCATTATTTTATGACAGTTTAAAGGAAGCAAATTCTTTATCTTAAATAGTAGACCATCTAAAAATATTGCAGAATAGTACTTTTTATCCTCAAAAGCCGTTCTTATCTGATCGGTTACACGATTGACTTGTTCAATAGTGCTGTGATCTTTGCGATAACCGAACTGGTGAAGAGGAATCACGCCGTGATGGGAGAGATATGGTAAAATCTTCCTTAGCAGTAATTTCTCAAATAATTTTGATAAACATGACAATAGGCTTATATGCCTGTGGGACGAGGGATATGTTCTATTCTTACCCGCTTTTGGGATCATAATTATGCTTGAAGATTTTCAAGTAAGTGGAAATAGCCAAAGCTCAATGTGGCATTCAAAATAAGAAGTAATTGTGATATGGCAATGGATGGTAGCTCTTTTATCATTCTCCGTGTAATTTGGTCGCATCCTGGATATTTGTTGGTGTTAAGTTCATTCTCTTATACCTCCTTCAGATCAGTTATATTCAAATAAATTGGACTCGTTACATTCTGGTTTGCATCTACAAAGTCTGGTATTTGAAAATTGTTTGCGGGTGGGTTTGGCTAAAACAACATCTTAAGGTGATTTGCAAAGCTTAGAGCTCTTTCCTCGTTGCTGCGAGCCCAAGTGCCATTTTCACATCGAAGTGGTGACTCACTTTCAATAGGTGGTTTAAAAGATTTAGCAGCTCTCCACAATAAACGGTTATGACTGTATGTAGGGTTTAGATTTTCCAAATAAGTGCCCAGTTTATGATATTAAATACGTTGTTTTTATTTGTTTTCCTGACAATATAAGGCTTTTAAAATGCTCAATTTTTTTTAATTTCCACCCTTTATATGACAGTTATCGTACTAATATATTATTTATTTAATACTAATTAAACATTTATCCAAATTAAAAGTGACTTAACAATTTTGTTGATACATGTTTAACTTTTTAGAAAATGTAGTTGTCAACACTTTTACTGCTTTTTTCTACAACAAAAAAAAATCTTATAAAACCATTGTCCTTTTATTGCTGGTAATATCAGAAAAAAAAAAACAAATTTACCTTAACGTTTTCATGACCAGCATGAAAATACTAAAGTCATTTTATTTTATGTACTTTTTTCCTATTGTTATTTTGCAAAATATATAAAATACAACAAAACAAAAGTTTAAAAAAAAATTTCATATTATAATACCATTCTGTCGTCTGGAGATTTTCTACTACCAACTACTTAACAACTCAAACTGATTTCACAAATATGCCAACTGCCATTTTATGTCAACTCAAGCTTTAGACTTGAAGTTAGGGATAGAGACGAAGTTCTTGTGTGCCTGGTTTAAATAGTGGAACAACCATAGCGCTCAGTGTGGAAAGGGTGGACGAACAACAAAAAAGCCAGTCAACAGTGAAATTTACCCAACTTTCATTACAAATAAGTCCAATGGTAAGTAATTTCTCTGGATGGTTGGTATTATATATATATTTTTTTTTTTGTCTTTTTGTTGAATTTATTCTTAAAAATAATCATACATTTACTACTTGAGTTTTTTTATGCTGTTGTGAGTACTCAAGTGTAACGACTAAAGCCAAATCATCCAATTGTTAAGGAATACGACATTTTTGCATTTAGATAAATTAAAAAAAAATGTATAAAACAATTATGGTACGGGGTGTCAGCTCTGCCAAGGTTTTACAAGAAAAATGAATTTATATAAATCTTTTTTGTTTTTAAGTTTAGCTGTTTTTATTATTGTTTGAAACTTGGATTGTACAATATATAAAAAACAGTTCTAGAGAAATTAATTTCTTTACATATAGACGTACCAATGGTCATAAATTGATATGTCTGAACAAAACTTTTTTAATAACAGATAAATACACCAATGAGAACTTAAAAATTATACGGAGTTAGTTTATGTTATTTATCTTACTTATTAAAGTAATAATTAAAAATTGTCAATTTATAACCTTAATAAATATTTATTCATTTATACACTTATACAATTACTAAGTGAGCATGAAAATGGTCATCATACTTAACCGCAAGACAGCAAAAAATTTACAACTATAAATTTTATAAAATTATAAACGAATAGCTAACAAAACAAATTGAAAAATAAGTTTCCGTCTCTAAGAATCATTTAATACGCTGCATAAATTATACCAATATCCGATTAACTTTTGGTTATAATCCTACACTTAAAAAAGTTTGTAAGTTAAAATAACTGAAAATATCATTTAAAAGAAATGATATTTCATTTAAAAAACGGTCTACTTAATTTTCATTTAAATTAAATGCCATTTGTTATTTATTTTTAAATGTTGATTAATCAACTGACACATCCGTAAGAAACAACTGATATAATCAGTTAAAATAAATGTCAAAATTTTACCCACCAATCCTTAAAAAATAAATGTTTTTTTCATTTATTTGAAATTATTTCCGTTTTTGTATTTTTTGTTTTTTTTTTTTTTTAATATACTCGTACAATACAAAATGTATGTATGCATATGAAGCTATAAACACTTTTTGTGTGAATGGATTTGTATATGTATGTGTGTTTATGAAGTTCTTGTAAATTGTATTGAAAAATTTTGTATATATACAACCAATTTAAATAAAAAAACAAATTGAAATTTTTTGAATATTTTTTTTTGAAACAGACAGCAAACAAAATTTAAATTTGTAATAACTGTTACGGACACAAATAAACCACAAGTTTCCGTTTTGTGGGTAAATTTTTATTAAATTTCAAACAAATGAAAAAAATAAATGAAACTGAAAAAAATGGTAAATGATAGTAAATTATTTCGAATAAATGTATAATATGAAACTTGAAAATAATATGGGTATTTTGACTCTGAATTTGGGCTTAATATCCACTTTAATTCTCGGGGTTACTACCGAAAATTCTTCAATTATAGACCCAATTTCCAATGTCAGTATTACGTACGAAACATATTCGGATATAGTGTCCGTTGGGATAAAAGCCTTTAATATTTCAAGTTTACATCTAAATTTGCTTTATATAATTTATGAAAACCGAAATATAATAAAGATTTTTACAAAATTTTCAACGAAGGATTTAAATTAATACTCAGTATCAGTTCTTCATTCAACATCATTAGAATTTTTGAATTACTATTTCGAAAATTTCTATTTCATTTAATTACCCAACCATACCGTGTAGAGTACATACAAACCAAAAACCAGCCAAATAAAATATGTGATTTAATTTTGGCACTTATTAAATAGAACCGTTTGCGCTTTAGACACTCAACAGGACACAAAAAGGAAAAAAAAAACTACTAAACAATAATTTTCTTTAGAGTGGACTAAAATTCAAAATTTGTATAAATGTTTGCTCACTGCACTGAGAAAAATATATGAACTAGAATTAAGTTCAAAGCTTACAAAAGTAAAATCTATTACCTTTTTCTTAAAAAAAAAACCCAGAAAATAAGGAAATTTAGGAATGTATAAAAAGCAAAAATCTAAATATGAGACTTATTAAAATTTAAAAAAAAATCAATTTGAAAAACAAACCACAAAAATCGTTTTTTTCTACTTTTTGTTAATTAAAAATTGATGGTTATTTTAAACGACTTTCGATTGCTTTTACAACTTTTGTCAATTATTAAACAATGATTGAAAATAAACATCAAAATGGGCTGAATATAATGAAAAATCAGGAGTTTTCTTTTTGATTGTGTTTTCGATTAAAATAATATGTATTTTAGTTTATTTTTAAAAAACGATAGCCCTTACTCATATTGGAAAATATCAAATGAGATACAATTATCTTCGTATATTAACAAAAACGTAGCAAACTAACCATATTTATCTAGGCTGATGCACTGCATTTCGATTTAGCAAAAGATTTTTTAGAACCTGAAATTTAGGACAAGCTAGAGGCCCTAGAAGACGACAGATTTGCAAGGAAAAAAAATACTAGAACGTAAAAAACGGGCAAAAAAAGTTGTTTTACTAAAAGGCATAATGCCGTTACTAAAACTTGAAGACAACGAACTGTATTAGACAAAATATTTAAATTATTACCCGTGTGTTGTTAATATCTAATTAATTTAAACTTCACTATTTGCCTAAGCTAAATAAAACATTAAAGATTTGTTAGAAAAACAAAAATCACACTAATTATGTACCATCAGTGAATAGCAAAGTAAAAATGTAAAAATAATGCAAATATATGATAAAATCGAATATATTTGTGGAGAATAACTACATTTTAAACCACCGATACACATAAATATATGTATATATATAAAGAATTTCATACGAACTGTCCAGTTAAAAAAATGTAATGGCCAATATGGAACAATATTTTGGACTACTTTTCTTATATTGGGCGAATACAGTGCAACCCAGCATGAAATTGCCAACCATACAAATAAAAAGTACTGGCAAATCATTGGTTTTCTTGTACAACACAATATTACAACCAATATTACAACCAACCAGTAGTCTTATATTTTACTACATTTCACAAGTTAAGTTAAGAATTATGTATGTAAAATTCAGAGGCCGAACAGGATTGCTGCTTTAAAAATATCTACAGAATTTATTGAATTTAAGGTATTTAAATAACGCAACATTTTTTAAAAAATAACTGAACACAAAAATGTTTTTATAATTTGAATTCGAAGTTGCAGAGTGTTATTCGAATCAGTTTTTGGAAAAATTACTTTGAAACAAGCTCAGTGCGAATATTTTTCTGACCACACAGGGAAAAATTTGGTCGATTTCCATCTGTAATTTGAATTCTACAACGAAATTCGGTTAATACAACTGGATTTTGGCTGCAACGCCCAAAATATTCACATGTTAATTTGGTTGTTTTAACCGAATTGATTGACAACCAAAATACACTTTTCAATTCGGTTGACACTTTTTTTGCTAAATTTCAAATTGATAAAGGAGTTAGATCGTCTTCCAAAATGTTTGTAAAATTTTTATTCTAACATCAGTCTTGGATTTTATAATATACTTTTTAATAATAATTTTTGTAGAAATACGAAGAAATCTTAAATCATTAATTACGTTTACTTTGATTAAAAAATTCTACACAAAAGTGGTTCCAAGATATATTGGTATGCCTATAGGGTAACACGTAAGTTTAACATTGATCCGGCAGCATTTTTGCAGTCTAATAGGATATTTGGTGTGATATGGTCTCATATATCGAGCCTTATCCGCCAAAAAGACGTAAGCGCAAAACAGATAATATTTTTTTATATATTATAAAGGATCGAAAAATAAGACAATATTAATTTCTTTAGTTGACAAATTCCTGCATATGGAATTAAAAATTTGGGATTAAGAATTGGGGATAAAAATTACATTATTTTTGTTGTTCATCTTTTTTTATTTGATTTGAATAAAATGTACATACTGTATATTAACGAAAAATCTTTAAATTACGCATAATACATTATCCATCGTGCTTTATTTTTATTTTGTTTATAAAAGAAAAAAAGCGTAAGCAACACTTTGTGAGGTTGAAAAATGTAAAGAAACTATAGTTTGTCCTATAGGAATAAAGCTTATGAGAAGTATTAATTTTCATCAAAAATCTAAAACATCGCTTTTACGTCTTTTTGGCGGATAGGGCTCGATATATTTATTTACTTATCTGCATGCAAAACACATACAATATGTTTATTGGTTGTTTGTTTGGTCGCAAGTTTCGGTTGATTGTTGGTTGCTTTGTTGCAATTTATCGTTGTATGTGTAACACACTTTACTATTACCACTTAAATAAATTAAATTGTCAATTATTTGCAAAAATAACCACAATGAAGAAGACCAACAACAATGAAAAAAAGAGAATATTTAATGATAAACACAAATAACCAATAAAGACCAACAACAATAAAAATAACACAGTAACATCAGTGGTAAACAGCAGCGGTAGTAACTACAACAAAAATTAAAATAAATTACAATCAATGTTTGGAGTAAACAAAGTAGGGGTGTGGGTGTCGTTCAATAAACAAAACTAACCAAACAAAGTCATTATGCATTTACACCAAACTATAAAGCATAAGAGAAAAAGAGTAGTAGAGAAAAAATATAATTATAACTGTATCAAAAACGAGGACAAAAGACAACATTTAACACAAACACACACACACACACACACATGCATGCACATAAAGTAAAATTAATGATTCTACAGAGGTATCCATCAAATGTGATTAAAATTTAAAAAAGTAATAATTTTCAAAATAAAAAACGTAAATATTTTAAAATCTTGAAATACCATACTCTAAATTGGTCAGTGCAAAAACCTTTCAGATTTTTAAAACCTTTTCTTTAGCAAACTTGGATTCTTCTGCATTTGTAAATTTCTTTCAAAAAACTCAAATAATCTAAAAAGCTAAAAAATATGTCTATAATAATACGTTCGTACCCCAAAATACGTATTAAATTGTTTTTTAGTTTTGGACTTTTAAATGCCATACAAACTTTAAATCGAAAACTTAGAAAAAATAGATAAAAAAATACGTATTTTGGGTTTTAGTATAAACGTATTATAAGGTGATTTTTTAAATACTACATTCAAAATAATTTCTTAGGAATTTCCTGGACTTTTAAAATATTTCCAACAACGTTTTACTCATATTCTGAGTTTGTTTACAATAAACTTTAAATTCCGAAAACTGTCTCTTTTGAAATATTAAAGTTCTTATTTTTTAAACCATTCTATATAAGTCTACTATAAGAAAATATCTTAAATTCTAAAAAGCTTTCCTGTAAATTTTACTCAGATTTTAAGGATATTTCTGAGATAGTCTTTTCTGAGGTAATTTTGAAGAAAATATTTTCTGCATCGAGGCCAATTTAAGTAACTGATATTTTTTTAGCGATTTCAAATATATTCAAAACATTCTACAACAAATACAATTATGTAAAAGTATAAATATTAAACATACAACCAGAAAACAGATTCGTGTTCACAACCGAGTTGGTAGCCAATCGAATGTTTCGGTGGTGATAACCGAATTTTTGTGTTTTGACTACCGAATCGTTACTAAGCCAACCGAAATACTGTTCTCCCAATTAAATTACTCTTGTCCCAATTGGTTTTCTGTTGTCACAACCGAAAAATTCGGATTCCACAACCGAACAATTCGATTAGCTGTAAATTCGGTTGTCAGCACAAATCTGTTTTCTCTGTGTACAATAAAAAATCATTTCAATTTGAAAAGCATTTAATTCAACAAAATCAATATAATTGTCAAATAATATATTTGACAATTATATATTTCATAAATTTTGAACACCTTTCTGTCTAACAATAAATTTCTTTGAACTAAAATTTAATTTACATTTAATGGATAACCCTATAATATGCATGTTATATTATAATAGAATATTGGAAAGAACTAACATATAAAATAGGGTTCAGGCAAAATTTGTATATTATTTTAATTTACTTTAAATATGTATATGTTTAAGAACTCTGTCATTTTAGAATTCGTTAAAATTTGTATATAAGCTGGAGGCGACAAAAGTAATTAAATTATTTGGAGGTTTTAAAGTTATTCGAAACTTTTTTGTTTAAAAATCATTTATTATTTTTAGTATTCCACTCCAGTAAACATACATTACGACTGGGGTTCTGACAATTTTTACGACAGGAGGAAACATAAAATAGATTTGCCCTTAACATCCTTACCAAACCCATTATGCAAAAAATCTGAAATTTAAAATATGCTTTCCAGATAAGATAATTTTTGGAACTACTAATAAGATCGTCGTAAAAATGACGATAAATTAGGAATGGGTGCCCTTAAATCCCTAGTTTAATTGCTAGAGCTCATAACTTAAAAATATACAGCGAATACTATAGTCAGAAAAAAAAAGTTAGTAGAAAAATTTGTAAACAGTTAAAAAATATATTACAACAAATCTTTTTGCCATTTACATTTTACAAATTACAGAATTTTTGCAGAATATTTACAAATTTGTGTTGCTAATTTGAGAAATCATTTTACAAATTTTTGAAAACCGATTTGCTAAAATTAGCAAAAAAAATACTAATATTAAATAAGTAGAAAAGACTTAAGTTCGGCTGTGCCGAATCTTGGAATACTCTCCAGCAATGTTTTCTATTGTTTTTGATACAAACAATGTAAAAAACTTTTGAAGTAAAATTATGGAGGTGAAAAAAATTTTTTGAGGTGAAAAACTTTTTTGGATGCGGAATCGAATTTTTTACGTGAAAAAAATTTTGAGGTGAAAAAATTTTTTTAGGTGAAATAAATTTTTTGTAGTGAAAAAAATTTTAGTGGTGAAAAAAATTTTTTGAGGTAAAAAGAATTTGAGGTGTACAAAATATTATGAATTTCTATGCGATTGGTGAAAAAATATGAGAAAATATATTATATACCAGTCGCTACTATGAAATTGTACTAAAATACACAAATTTATATGGTATATTTTCAATACCAAGCTGCTCGGGAGGATGTACAATAATCTGAGTAAAAATAGGTTCCCCGCTCTTGCGTTTTCGCGTCGTGATCGCCATTTCAACAGACAGACAGACGGACAGACAGACAGACGGATATCGCTAAATCGACTTAGAATGGGGTCTTAGACCTATATTTCGACATGTTACAAACGGAATGACAAACTGATAGATACCCTCACCATATATGGTGGAGGGTATAAAAAGAGTATATTGAAGAAAATGTTATTTCAAATAAACTTACACCTAAAAATTTAAATTGCCTTAAAATGAACTGAGTCGGTATTCATGTCTAAAAATAGGACACTTAAAATAGTTCAAGAATCAGCCCTAAAAACAATTAAAATTTAAATCTTAAAAGTAAAAAAAAAAATTACTAAAACATTTTTAAATACAGAAATCACCTAATTAAAACAAAATGATAAGTTCGTTTATGTTTCAACAATTTTTAAGTCTTTGATTTTTTTTTTTAATTTTGTTTAAAATAATTTTTAAAAAAATAAATAAATTAAAAAAATTTTAATGCTCGACAAAAAACATAAATTTGAACAAATGTACTAATTTAATAATAATACTCAGTAAAGTTTTTTTTGCTGATTTTAGCAAACAGATTTTAAATTTCAGTTTACAAAAAGTTTACTAAAATTTAGTAGCGGTAGCAAATTTTTTCTACAAATTTTATTGTACTACACATCAGCAGACATGGGTTGCTAAAATTAGCAAAAAAATACCGCTAGGTTCAAATTAGCATAATTTAGCATAATAAGAGAAAAATTTTCAGTTGCCATTACAGACTTTTTTTGGTGACTGTGCCTGAAGTCTGTAATATATGCTTCGTGGAGTAATGGGCTGTCAAAACATCAGGTCAAACGTTTTTTTCGAAAATTCCTACGTGCAGGGGCAAAATAGGTAAAACTTCCTAATTGACAGCCTGCCCAAGCGCTTGTGCCTAGAAACTTGAAATTCCTGCTAGATTTAACTGGTAAGACGGAATTTTTGGACATACATACTTGGTGATGAAAAAAGGGGAAAGTTTCCCCCTTTATTGCCTGCACAAACCTCGAAACCTCGAAAGTAAAATGTCCCTATCAATCCTATGTTTTTCATTCAATACCAACAAAGTTTTTGTTTATTAATGTGCAAAATCCTAAAAAAATAATGATTGTAAAATATGCATGCTAAAAAATGTTCGTGGTAAATTCATATAAAACGAATATAAAACGAATTAAAACATATTCGGTATTGTATTTTGTATGTTGTACTGAAATAAAGTATATAAATATTTTCTTGTGAACAGTATTTTCATAATGTAAATCGTCAAATAGTAAAGAAGGAAAATAAAAATGTTTATAGATTTATAGAAACCAGAAGAAAAAATAAAAATAAAATGCAAAATAGAAGTGAAAGTGAAAAAACTGGCATTCACATGAGCCTGATATGTTATGATACACAATACAACATTTAATAAGCACAGCAAATGAAGTTGTTAAGTAATACACGATACAACAGATAAAACGATACAATACCCATTCTGAATTGAACAATTATTACACAGATAAAAATATCAAAAAAATTTTAAGTAATTAAAAATATTTGTTAAAATTTAAATTCGATTTCTAACAATCTTTTGTTTGAAATATTTGTAAATTGTTACTTCTCATATAAAAATTCTCTGAAAATGAAAATCGAAGTTACAAAATATAACAAAAAGTTTTTTGTATTTACAAATCCCATTGTTGGTGCCTTTTTAAAAGACTTTTTATTTGTATTTACAAAAATATTCTATGAAAGATGTTTATTGTAAGTTTGTATTTTAAGTGGAATTTTTTAAAAATTCTAATGTCAATTTCTGTTATTCTTTTGATAAAATTATTTCGGATGCAATGAATTTAATGTTGAAATATTTTTAATGAACTTAACCAAAACCCGCGCGAATTATTACACTAATTAATCTAGAATTCATATAGTGAAAATTTCTACCAAATAGAATAACTTTAAACAGTGCATCTTTGAGGCCACATTTTCAGAATTTTGGAACAAATTCACAGAAATAAAAGTTTTGTTATGTGTTGCGACACAACATTTTTAATTAATTTTAGCAAGCTAAAAAAAAAGTACAAACACATTTTTAAGTCGCTCAGATCTCAAAATATATTAAAATTTTTAATCTTTATTTAATAATTAGCCAAAATATGTGTTAATACAATTTTATGACAATGATTTTAGAGAAATATATTAAAAATTTTTCGGAAAATCGAGATTTTTCCTAAACGCAGCCAAACTGAACAATAAATTACAATATCTCGGGAAATACTTTGAGCGATTTCATGTTGGTGTTCAGCATACCAAATTTGAATATTTTTACCACAAAAGTGCACTCGGATTAGAGCTACGCGACTTGGTTTAAATTTTCACCATATCACTTTTAGAACAAATGCCATAGTATTCAGCTCGGGTATCAGGCAAATTCAAAAAGTTTCATTGCCACCCTAATCCGAGAAAGTCAGTAAACAAATTCGAATATATTAGCTAAATTGTATTTCACAAATCTATTACTGACTTAATCTCCTTAGTACAGTGAGCGAAATTTCTTGGGACGCATATGATATTGTTTTGAATTTGGCCAAACAAGTCATAAAAAATAAAACATCCATTTTAATGTGCGAAATTTGCTTAGCAGCACAGTAATAATTTATAGAAAATCATAATTTAAACTTAAAAAATCTATATGTTCAATAGTTTGTAAAGCCTCCATTTTTATTAATTGTTTGAAAAATTTGGGCAGGAAACGAATTAATTAGTTTTCGAAGCATGTCTATGTCTAAATCGAGCCAGGCTTGCAAAATTGACGTTTTAAGCTCTTGGATCGTTGAATACTGTTTTCCATTTGATACACACACCTTGCAATAATGCCCCCAAACATTTTCAATGAGGTTTAAATCTGGACTTCTCGCTGGCCATTCAAGCAGGGGTAAAGAATGAGATGAAAAGAACTCCTTCGACTTACTTGAACACTTGCATTGTCTTGTTTAAATATAAATTCTATTTCATTATTACTTTCCAAGTATTCCATTAAAACGTCGTCCAAAATTTCAATGTACATTCCGGAGTCTATTTTTGGTGGAACGAAGCATAATTTCAGCTTTTCGTGGTATGAGGATGCACCCTATATCATGAGTGACTCCCCTCCAAAGTTGTGGCTCATTCGCGGAGGGTAACTTACGGACAGGTCGTGCCAAAAGTAACTGAAACCATCTGGTCAGTCAAGTATACATTTTTTTTCGTCTGAATAAATAATTTTATGTCAATCGTCCACTTTATGGTTAATCGTCAACTGAGGTTTTTTTTTTTTTGTTGTAAATTTTTTCTATTTTATTGTTCTACGCTTATTAAATGTTGTACGCCACGTTTTCCAACTTAGAGTTGCAATTTAGCTACAATTTGTGACGAATATAGTAGATTTATAGTGGCCTCTTGTTTTATTGCATTTTGAAGGTCTAGCGCCCTATTTATCGCCTAATTTTCAATAATTTCTTACAACCTTCTCCCTTTTTTATTTATCATGAAATTACTTTATTTGACCCTTTTCCACCTCGTTTAGAATCCTGATAAAAAGAACAAAAAAACCTTGAGCATTTAAAATAATGTAACCTTTATAAATATTTTTTTATTTTATTTATTTATTGTTAAATATTATATCTATGTTTACAATAATGTTAATATGCTTAATAAAGAGTTTAGTCACATTAGACTTTTCAACTTAGATATTTAAATATGAATGAAGTATATTTAATTTCCTAAAAATATTTTTACAAATTAAGGAAAATTTTCAAAAACCTTTAAACAAAAAAAAAAAATAATTTTAATAAAAGCGGGAAAGTGAATAGTTAAAAGTAGACTTGTCAAGGACATAAATTATTAATATGTTGATAAGAAGAATTCGCACATCTTATAAAAAAGTTCTCAGTAATAATATTTAATTTATCCTTAACTAGTTTGATATTAGAGAGTGAGTGGAGACGACATGTTGAATAGTGAAATGGTAGATTATAGAACATTTTCAGAAGCTTGTTTTGACAAACTTGTAGTCGTTTTAAGTGGCAGTCAGAGGCGTCCTGCCAAGCGGAAGCTGCATAGAATAACATTGCATGAAATACTACTTTTAATATCATAATTTTATTATCAATACTGAGATCGGACTTTCGATTTATAAATGGGTATACAATTCTAGTAGTTATATTTATTTTGTTAACAATATAACTGACGTGATCACTAAAAAGCAATTTCTTGTCGAGTATAACGCCTAAGTATTTTACACTCGTCTCCCAAGGGACATCAATTCCATTAACTTTTATATTATATTGGGGTAAGAAGCAGTTTTTTCTTTTTCTCGTAATTACTGAGTCCACGGATCTTTGAAGATTACTCAAGATGTCGTTAGACAAAATATCTGAGCTCAGGATCGCCGTATTATCTGCGAAGATGGAAGACTCGCACCCTGATAGCAAGGGGAAGTCTGATGTGAAAATATTGTAAAGAATAGGTGAAAGACATGAGCCCTGGGGGCATCCAGCGGATATACTATATTATTCTAATCGTATGTGTGCCCAACCCAATGTGGATTAATTTATGTACAAGAGCATCGTGCCAGACTGCATCAAAAGCCGATTTTATATCCAATAACACCATGGCCGTAGATTTACCTTGATTAAAATTATCCTTAATGATTTTTTTAATTCTAACTAACGGTTGTGTAGTATTGTCTTCATAAATAATATCAAAAAAATTAAAACCTTTAACACAACTTGCCAGTATGACTCATTAAACGCAACTACGGCTAAACAAATTTCGCATAAAAAAACTACATTATTTTCTTTTACATTCCTTCTTTTTATATATAAATTCCGTTATGATCAAATATTTGTTGTTAACATACCACTTGGTTTAAAAATTAAAAAGCATAATGTTAGAAGAACAAAATTTTAAGTATATTTGAAAAACAGTTAGTTTTTAAACATTTTTAATATGCGACCAAACAAATTTCGCTCACTGTATGAGCAACATTTTCAAAACTATACAATACATCCAGATTTTATATGAACCATTATTTTCATATAAAATAGACATACATTTTCATATCAGATATAAAAATGTATTAAGCCAATAGAGAAGGTAGAGTGGTAGAAAAAAAATGTATGTTAAATTATGTAAATTGCAAACCACATAATGTTGCTAACAAAATGCCGATGCATTTATCATTTCTTTTATACAGAAAAGCACACTTTACATACTTATACACATATACACATACATACAAACAAACACACACATAAGCATATAAATTACATTTGTGAACATTCAAGTGGAAAAGTATGTATATTTGTGTATTATGGAGAAGGAAAAAAATGGTCAAATACCAAAAAGTCATGTTGGTATATTGTAAATCAGTAAAAAGTAACAATAACAACAACAATAAAAAAATTGAATTTTATTTTTATATATACAAATGCATATGTACACACACACACACACATACATAGACAGATACTATACATTCTCATTAACATAAAACATAAATGTTTACTTTTTGTTTGTTTGGACTTTTATATGTATAATTTTTGTTGTTGCTGTTATTTTTTTATTGTTTGTTTTCAATATTTGCATATTGTATTTGTATACAGAACATAACTACATTCATATATATCAAAACTGTAGTACAGTGGGTTAATTATTTAAGAACTTTTTTCTTTGAGTTTTGTTCTTAAATGTGATGTTACAACTATTAAAATCGCCTTCACAGTGTAGCAAATAAAAATTAAACTGTCTTAAGCTTGGCTTTGAAATTTTGTGTATTTTTAATACACCTGTCCTACTGTTCCGTTCATATATTTTTATTTGTATCCCATTGTTGTATTTATATTTATGTTTTTGGTTTTTGTTTTTATATGACAAACTTTGTTACTGTTCATAAAACATGCAAAACGATAAATTTATAAATGCAAATTTTTATTGGTGGCAGTTTTGTTGACTTTTTTATTTTTTGTATGTTTATTTTAATATATTTTTACCTTTATTTTAATATAAAACCTTTAAAATACAATTTAAAATTTTATGGTTATTTTTTATTGTCACTTTCTAAATTTAAAGTATTTAGATTATATATTTTTTATGATTCTAAATAAAATATTAATAAATGCGACATGATTTTTATCTCTAATTTCCATTTTTAATCTGTTATTTATTAATTTTAAATGTTTACAAAATTGTAATTAATATTTTTGTTTTTTGCTCGTTATTGTTTTATGTGTTATTAATATGCATTGTGGAGCTTTGTCTTTTTTTTTTTATTAAATAAAAAATTTAATTAAATTGTCATATTATTTCAAATTTATAAATTCTTATTGTTTGTTTATTTTTATGACATTAATTGGGGAAATGAAAATTAATGCTAAATTGGAAATAATTTAATAATTATAGTATTCAGCATTAACAAAATTAAATAAAAATAAATTGAATTGTATTTATTTAGTAATTATGCATATATGTACTAGCGGGCCCTCTTAATTCCAGAATGTATGGTTAAATTTAAGCATTGGTTAGAAGAAATATTTGGTTTTGACTTTTACAAGTTATTAAAAAAATACACTATCGGACAAAATAAAGTATAAAGTATAAAAAAATAAAAATCGTAGCACAATTTAAACTGTTCAAAATTTGTCAAATTGAATTGAAAACACGTAAATAAGTATAATGTTAGTTTTAATATTCCATCCCTTTATTCTAGTGGGTGTGACATTTAAGATAAAAAATGCCAATACTGACTTCAAATGGGAATTCTTCTACAGAATAGGAAAATATTGATCAGATATTAAAATAATGTATAAACGAGTTCAATCTCATAAAATTGTCTTTCAGATAATATAAATTATATTTAAATTGAGTCGTTGGACTTACAACTATCGACAATTGAATTTAGAATTAAAATTACATAATTTTGCATATAAGGGCTAAATAGTCAATATTAATAAACATGGATATGACAAAACAAAATTTTTTTACCACGATATTTCTTTATTTCTTAAATTGTTGTTGGCCAGAAAAAATTATTTTTACTTCAAAGCCCGATTTTAACTACAAACTTTTTTTACCTCAACAATGTTCTCACAATTTAAATTTTTTACTTTATGTGTTACATAAACATTTTGGTGGGTATAAAAAAATCGATAAGCCCGAATTTAATGCTTTACTTCTTTTTAAGTCATAACTAACAGAGCGCCCCGATAGGCTAGTTGGCATTGTGCTAGCTTAACAGTGCGAGGGTCATGGGTTCGATTCGACCAGAGGCCCTGGTCTGTTTTCGCTACAACGAGCCGATGGCCTTTGTTGCTAGTGTTTGGTTAGGGTATTGGGATAAAATTTTAAATTATATGATTAATACAAATGAAAAAAGTCATCACAAATTTTGAACACCATTATGTTTAACAATACATTTCTTTGAACTAAAATACTAAATATAGGAAAGAACTAACATGTAAAATAGGGTTCAGGCAAAATTTTTATATTATTTTAATAAAATAATTTTGTAATATTATGATATGATAAAACAAAATTTTATATCATAAAGGGTGTCCCAAGAAGAACGCAATTTTTAAATTTTAAATAAAACACAGATATTTAAAAAAAAATCGTGAAACTTTATTATATCGTAATGTAGACAGAATGAGGTTATTTATGGAACAATATATCATGCAGATGGCCGCCGCGGCTTTGCTGGCATGCACGCGATCTTTTAGTGAAATTTTCAGTGACCGTTTTGCATGAATGCTGCGGTATTTCATTAATGCAGCGTCCAATTTCCTCTTTTAAGGCTTGAGTCGTCGTCGGCTTATTCGCGTAAACCATCGACTTCAAAAAACCCCAAAGAAAAAAATCTAATGATGTTAAATCGCACGATCTAGGCGGCCAATTCTGATCTCCAAAACGCGAAATAACACGACCGGGAAATGACTGATGCAGCAATTGAATTGTTTCTCTGGCTGTATGACATGTGGCGCCGTCTTGTTGGAACCACATGCCCTCCACATTTATTTCTTCAATTCTAGGCAAGAAAAAACTGGTTATCATTTCACGATACCGAACACCATTGACTGTTTGCGCTTGACCTGCCTCATTTTCATAAAAAAAAGGTCCAATGATTCCTCCAGCCCAAAAACCACACAACACAGTGACACGTTGAGTATGCATTTGCTTCTCGTGAATCACTCGAGGATTTTCCTCACCCCAAATGCGACAATTCTGCCTATTGACGATGAAAATGGGCCTCGTCACTGAAGATGATTTTATCGGCAAAATCAGCATTTTCATGTTGTCTCTCCAATACCCAATTAACGAACTCCCTTCGCTGTCCATGGTCAGCTGGCTTCAGTTCCTGAGTCAATTAATTTTGTATGCATGAAGATGCAAATCTTTCGTCAAAATTCGCTGCAAAGTGGATTTGGAGACACCAATTTGCTGAGCTCGGTGTCGAATTGAGGTGGATGGAGTTTGAGCGACATCATCACGTACAGCAGCGACATTTTCGGTCGATCGACCTGGTTGATGGCGCGTTGTTGTCTTTACATCACTAACAGACCCAGTTTCGGCAAATTTATCCATTAATCTCTTTACAGTTGACTCTTTTGGATCATTATTGTGACCCCAAATTGATCGCAATTTGCGAACTGTAGCCGCAAAACAATTTCACAATGAGAATGCGTTGTTCATTCGTGTAGCGCTCCATTTTTACTAACCTCGTACCTTCTACTAGCAAACAATAACAATTGTTCAAATGTCAAACAATGACACTTCGAATGTTGCCAGATTTAAAAATTGCGTTCGTCTTGGGACACCCTTTAGATTAATTTTTAGGCTTTCTAAATTTACAAAATTATAAAAAAATGTAAGAAATTATACAATTTTCAAAATAAAACTGTTTTTATTGCTAAATTTAAAGGCCGATAATTTTGAATCTTGTGACACAGAGAAAAATATATCTATGCCATTCAGAAGGAAATTTAATAATCTTTTTGTCATGTATACATTAAAGATCCAATAAATATTTCCAAATAAGTAGACGAATTTTCAAAAGAGTCATGGTTGGCAGTTTTTATCTAAAATTTCACGCACTCTAGATAAGAAGGGCGTTTTGTCAAAAACAAATATTAAAATTTTTTAACTGTGGACCTCTGTGATTAATAAATGGTGCTTAGTATTTTTTAATGAAATTAACCAAACTAAAAACATTAAAAATAACAAAAATAAGTACTTCTCAGTAGGATTCTACGGGATCCTATATTGGCGATCCTATATAGAACCCAAAAGGATTAACGATTACCATGCAAGAAGCATAACAAGAAGAACGAAAAGTTGATAGCTTCAAATACTTTTTAATACTTTTTTCATCCATACAAACAAAGGGTTGTACTTTCAGACCCAAAATCAGGGTTGTTATCATAATGTTTTCGGGGAAAAATTACCTTTATATACAGAAAAATACAAATTTGAAAGTACTCTGGTAGGTAAGTATTTTGAGTATTGAGTTCTCTGATAGCGGCATCGTTTGGGTTGCCATACATATAATTAACCGTAACAATAGTTGCAGGGAAAACATACATTGGATTTCTAATTTCTAGCCGATGACATATCTGCAAAAAATTGCGTGAGAAATTTTCTCCCATTTTGCCATTGCCCGCAAAATTTTTCAAAAATCCTGTCTTAGTGAATATCTACACCGGAGAAGGAAAAAAATAGTTGGCGTTATGAAAAATTCTAAATTACGGCGGTTTTTATCTTATACTAAATATAAAAAATAACATTTGATATTACAGCCAATTGTTGTTTTTGACATTACCAATACAAACAAAAACGTAAAATAATAATAGCTGTTGTCATATGTCATACACTGTAAACAATAATTATTTTGGTTTTCATCAGAGACCATGACTCTTATACATATATGATTTTTATTTGAAAAGAATTAAAATAAATATTATTTTTCATTTTGAAACAAATTATTTACACAATACTACAGGATAGAATTCAATATACCTTGATGTAGAATGGGTTGAGCCTGGTTAAGGTCACATATTTCAGCCTTAAGCATTTTTAGACTATAAAATTGATTTTAAATTTTTGCACAGATTGATTTGCATACACCAGCTTACACTGGCTTAAAAGCCCGACTCCCTTAACAGAAGTTTTGAAGATATACATTAAAAAGAAAATTAAATGATATTTTTCTAAGGATTGTCATTAAAAAAATTTGTTTAATTTTTTCACAAAGGAAACAGATTCATTGCAACAACCGAATTTCTTTGGTTGCAGCAACCGAATTATTCGCTTGTCGCAACCAAATGTATTTCTGGTCCGATTGAAGTCTATGGTTTCAAGCGAAACACTGATGTTTTAGCCGAGTTTCCGTTGCCACAAACATATATTTCCGTTCAATTACCTGTTCCTTTCCATTTTCCGTGTGTTTTAATTCCACTTGTTCCCCGTTCCTGATGCCTAGTGCCTCAATTGCAGTCGTTCCATGTTCATTTACATTTCATTTCCCCTGCATAGTGTTTCAATTCCACTCATTCCCGATTCAATTCAATTTGATTTATCCAGTCTAGTGTTTTACTTTTACTTCTTTAAACAGTTTGTGCAGGCCATTCAGGGGGCAATTTCAGCTTTTAAACCGCCATTTCATCACGTGCTTGGGGAAAATCCCAAACAGTATTCTATCAGTGATTTAAGCAGAACATTTTTCCACTTTTGAACCCTCTTTTACCACGTTGTTGTCGAACATTTCAATAAGTACCTACTCCACGGAATACATATTTTAAATTTCAAGTGCCTAGCCAGAGCGGTTTAGAAAAGAGGTTTGGAGGGAGGATTTCCCCATATTTACTATCTTATTTTTCCCTTGACGTTCCTCTCCGTTTAAGTTTCCAAAAGGTGTATTTCTACGTCTCACAGTGCCACATTTTAAAAGAATGCGTTACAAATTCTATAACTTTAAATGAAGTTAACTTATTTTAGGTCGCTTTTTTTAAGATAAAATATCGGCCATAAAAAACGAGTAACAACAAAAATATTTATAAGGGGTTTCACTTTCATACCTCGTGTTTTTGTTTAACTTCAATAAAAAACTGAAATGTTGTGTCGAATTTGGCCAATAAATTCAACTTAAATCATTTTTTAGATAAAGTACAAAATATTATTAGTCAGATTAAGACAAAATTTGATAATTTTAAAGATTTATTTTTAATTATAAAAATGTACATTATATATTTTTAAGTCGAAAATAAATTAATAAATATAATAAATTAATGTGTAAATTATACTGTTTCTGTAAAAATGGATTATAAATAATGTTGCTGTTCGTTTTCATGTAGCTATTTAGCTTCTTCATCTTCTCAATTCAGGACAATTTCCACTTTTGTCAGATGTTGGAAATATATACAAAGAAAACTCTTCTGATAGATCTCCGATTGGTAGGATATTGTGTTAAATAATTTGTATATGCCTCCAAGAGTACTTTTCGTTATAAAGTTTGGCTGCTTCTTTTGCATACTTGCCAAGTTTCCTTGGATCAATCTTTTTGCTGCAAGCTATAACTTCAAATATCATCTTGAATCGTCTTACTAATGCTGCATGTAGTCCTTTGAGGGGTGCTGCAGTTTCTGATTCGGAAAAAAATCTTCTAGGTGTGTTTCTATCATTTGTGATTCCTTCGCTTGTTTAGGCTGCTCAGCCATCTGGCCCTGTTCAAGCTATGTACCCAGATAATATTTTTTGAAGACTTTTGACGCTAAGGAGTTATTTTCCAAAAAGTGGAAAATATTTGGAATATTTGGATCTTTTCCAAAAAAATATATAAAAAAAAACTTTGCAACATGCAAATTTTTAGCATGCAATAGAAAATATATGATGTAAACCAAACAATATTTACTAGAGTCAAATACGTTTGAAAATAAAGAAAATATGATCACTTAAAATTTCAAAATTTATAAAAAAAAAATCAATACTATTTATTTACTAGAATAACCGTTCACTAATACATAAAAACTTTTTTAAAATAAAAAATCTAGAATTTCACATAAAACAAGTGAAAACAGGTTCTTAAGTATGCCCTTTCATAAATCGGAGCTGGTGCTAAAATGGACCTTTGGCCGCCATCTGTAAATATGTGCCACTGCGCCCGGA
Organism: Eustalomyia histrio; assembly: GCA_949748255.1. Lineage (NCBI taxonomy): Eukaryota > Metazoa > Arthropoda > Insecta > Diptera > Anthomyiidae > Eustalomyia > Eustalomyia histrio. The sequence goes on from OX456526.1 coordinate 73,578,048, forward strand.
GGATGAACCTATTTAACAAATTTCAAGATTTTAAAATATTATTTGTGGAGGGTATAAAAAAATTGGTGAAACCGATTTAAATGCTTTTGCTTGTTTCAGTTTATTTTTATAAACCAAATTTTAACCTTGAATGCACACCCACAACTATGAAATTTGATGTCACACCTACAAACTAATAACTAATAATTAGAAAAACACAAAGGGTTTATGTCAACATAATCCTGGTTATTAAATGCAACTTTTTTCTTTGCATTCAGACTTTATGTCAGTTAAATACTAGAATTTACCCAAAGTGCAATCTAATGTAACAAATAAAAATACAAGTATTGTTTATAAATTAATCAGTTACAAAAAAGAGTTTACGGTATACAAGCTAAATAAAAATAAATAATTCCCAGAAAAACTAAAAAATATTACTAACCAGAAAAGAAATTTTTTGGTTAGATTGCAACATGCTTCTTAAAAGCAATTGGATAGGATTATTGCTACCACAGCTAATTGGAAATTTGTTTAATTTTCTAGTATTCCTTATAACTGGAGGAAGTATTATAGCAGCAACTTCGATTGGAGTAACTGCAGCAAACGCAAATTTGAAATTATTACCATCCTCAACGACTGGCAATAATAGCAAGGAAATTGATGATGAGGCATTTGTACAATTTTTGAAATACGTAAGTCAAGAGCAAAATTTTACATCAATTGTGATACTGACAAATTGGACAAATAAAAATCAAGACCAAGGAGACTATTGCGTAAATCTTAAATATTATATGGAACACGATCAGCAACGACATCAGCCACAGCAACAACACTGGCACCAGAATGCATTAATACCCGTATTGTTACTACAATCTCAACAACAGGACTATATACTCCACGGTAAATTCAATAGTGAATTTTTAACATTAATTTGTATACCACCATTATCTGCGTCATCATCGCCGTCATCACAACAGGTTTTGCAAAATTATTTATTATCAGCCCTTAGCAAAAATCTTTGGTACTTACGTAAAAATCGTGTTGTTATTCGTATGGATTTGGCCAGCCGCCGTAATGCTGAAACTGTAAAAAATGTTGCGGATATATTAAAATATAGTGATAGGGAACAAATCTTGAATGTTATCGTAATATCGTATGAGTTTCCTCATAACGATTTAGACTATTATTCATATTCAAAATTCCCGATATTTCAAATGAGAAAACAAAAATGGATTATGGGTGAAACTCAGTTATTTCCCAATCAATTACGTGATGTAAACGGGTATACTTTACGCACTATACCCGATCAAATCTATGGTTTATTATGATAAAAATGGTCAACAAAAAATGTGTGGATATATGGGACACTTTGTTGAATATTTTGCTAAAAGTATTAATGCTTCTTTGGCATTTGCCTTTGAAGTTGAAGTAGGTAAACGTATCTATTATCCAGGTATTTTAAATTTAACACGTAATAATACTATAGACTTAGCAGCGTCTATAACGGGTCCAATAAATTCTACAGATTGGTCCGAACTTTCGTATCCTTATGAATTATCCGGTTGGTGTATTATGTTGCCAGTGGAGGCCGAAATATCTTCAGTTGAAATTTTTTTGTCTATTATGAATCCTTATTTTATCATGATTCTTATTACGCTTTGTCTTTGTTTTACTCTTTTATTACATGCAATATTTAAGAGAATTTTAGGTCCTTTGTATCGGTTCTATTGGGTTGATTTGCTACTCAATGATAAAGCATTTAGAGCTGTCTTGGGTCAAGGTTTTCCCTTTCATAAGAATACTTTAGACTATTTTGTAGGCTATGTTTTCTTTTTGCTATTTATTACCGGTCTCGTTGTCGTTACTTTATATGGTGTCTACTTAGGTTCCTATATGACTAGTCCTCCTAAAGAACCAACTATAAAAAGTTTCGCTGATTTGGATAAGTCCCGCATTAAAATACTAATAAACGAACTGGAGTATAATTTAATCAATCGGTCTGATTATGTTCAATATCATAATCTATTTCAATTAGCTTCAAGAGATTATGCCGGAGAGCATCGTGTTAGACTTAATACTTCGTATGCCTATGCATCGGCTGGTTATGTTTGGCATGTTGTAGCAAACCAACAAAAACATTTCTCACGCCCTTTATTTCGTTACTCTACTGATATATGTTTTAATCAATTTATGCATCATTCCCTATTTTTACCTTTGCATTCTGTATTTCGTGAATCTGTACATTTTGCTATTTTATATGCCTATGCTTCAGGTTTATATTCCTATTGGTATGATTTGGGTTTTTATGAATTGGTCTCTTTGGGTCATATGTCTTTTACAGACTTAGCTGAGCCGCATAAGTTGAAACCTATTACTGTTGCAGATTTGAAAATTATTTTTATTGGATTTTATATATCTCTATTGTGCAGTGTTGGAATTTTTGTGATTGAATTATTTGTGTCGTTCATGGGAAAATATATAACACGATATAGGAATTCAAAATTGAAACAATGTTGGTCATAATCTGGGCCCGTGAAGGAAGGAAAACGCAAACTAAATAATGGTTTTGAGCAGCACACGAAAATGTATTATTTTTAGTTTTTATGAAAAATAATTATCATTTAAATTATAAGTGTTTTTATTATTTAAAAAAAATTTAATTTATAAAAAATTTTCTATGACCTCGTACCATACTAAAAAATACATTTTCATACATATACATTCACCAAAAAAAGTCTGTAATGGCAACTGAAAATTTTGCTGTTATTACGGGAAATTCTGGTAATTTGAGCCCAGCGGTATTTTGTGCTAATCTTAGCAACACATGTCTGCTGACGTGTAGTACAATGAAATTAGTAGAAAAATTAGTAACCGCTACTAAATTTTAGTAGACTGTTTGTAAAGTGGAATTTAAAATCCGTTTGCTAAAATCAGCAAAAAAATTACTAAATACTATTAATATTAGTACAAAGTTTTAGATTTATTTTTTTTTATCGAGCATCAAAAATTTTAATTATATTTTTTAAAAGATGTTTTATACAAAATGAAAAAAAAATCAAAGGCTTAAAAATCTTAAAAATTCTTAAAACATAAAACGAATTTATCATTTTGTTTTAAGTTGGTAATTTCTGTTTTGAAAAATATTTTAGTCAATTTTTTTTTTTACTTTTAAGGTGAAATTTAAATTGTTGTTAGGGCTGATTTTATGAAATAAAAAAACTTTAGTGCTATTTAAGGTGGATGTCCTATTTTTAGACATGAGTCGGTATCTTCACTTCCGATCCCTTTTTTAATATACTATGTAACATTTTAAGGAAATTTAATTTGTAGGTGTAAGTTTTAATTAGAAATAACATTTCCTTCAATAACCACTTTTTTAAAATTAGTAATTTGCAAATCGGTTTTCACAAATTTGTAAAATGATTTCTGAAATTAGCAACAAAAATTTGTAGATATTCTGTAAAAACTTTGTAATTTGTAAAATGTAAATAGCAAAAAGATTTGCTAAATAATCATTTTTTTACTAAAAATCAGTACATAAATAGTAAAGTGGGATTGAAAACCGTTTACAAATTTTCCTACTAACTTTATTTCTGAGTGTATGTGTGTATTACTCTCTAAAAAAAAACAATTCAAATGTACATTAAAATGCAAATATCCTTTTTGAATTATGCATTATAATACATGTTTTTATATAGATTTTGATGCATTGATTCTATATCAGGTTTCCAAACTTTCCAAGGTTTCAAAATTATAATAAAGGTCGTGGTTAAAGCTGCGGGAAAACAATTGCTGTATTAGTCTTCTTTGAAACCCTTTATTATACGATTTTGTCTTTCTATCGATTTCCATAAAGATAATAAGAATGAATTTTAAATTAGTCAATTTATATTAAAAACATGTTTAAATGAAATTGGCGAAATATGATTTAAAACAAAGGCATCCTACAGATAATCATAAAAGTATTTATGTAAAGCTAGTGTCAGGTGTAAAGATGTCAAATTAAGTTGCCGAAATATTAGTTGAGATTGAAAGATTTTGTCGATTGGCAGCACATTGTAAGCAGTCAATTGTATTGGTCGGTCTTTAGCTGTTGTCCGTCGATATCCTACGTCGTGTTTCTCAATTGAATTTAATGCCTTAAATATTTAAACAATTTACATTATTCTATTCCTTAATTTAATTATCAAATAAACAATTTTCTTTTAAATTAAGTAACATCTATGTTATTATTTTTACATTTATAACAAATTATCGGGCAAGCCTTCTATGTTGTTAGCGTTTTGCCCGGTATAAGTCCCCAGGTGATAATGGTTCATAAATTGCCGTTAAGGATAACCATTAGGGATCCTATTTTCACTACGTTCCAGACGTAAATTAAAAAAAAAAATTAATTGATATGACTAACACTTTATTTAATTCCCTTCATCTTTTACCGCCTTACATCTTTTTACTATCCCCTTTTAAAAAAAGCTACACATTAATAGGAAGAATTTCTCTTTAAAAATAAAAATATTATATTATGCATTTTTTTTGGAAGTTTTTAATTAAATTTTAAAAATTGATATGATTAAGATTTTTATTTAATTCAAATTCAATTAACATTAAAGTTGTATTTACAAATGTTTTAATTAAAACTTGATTTTATTTTTTTTTTATATTTAAACCGCAGCGAATTCTTTTTATACCCTTTACCACAGGTGGAAGGGTATATATAAGTTTGTCATTCCGTTTGTAATTTCTACAATATGGGTTTTCCGAAGACCCTAGACATAATGAGGACTTGATTGTTATAAAGGGTGTCCCAAGAAGAACGCAATTTTTAAATCTGGCAACATTCGAAGTGTCATTGTTTGACATTTGAACAATTGTTATTGTTTGCTAGTAGAAGGTACGAGGTTAGTAAAAATGGAGCGCTACACGAATGAACAACGCATTCTCATTGTGAAATTGTTTTACCAAAATGGTGAAAGTTTTGCGGCTACAGTTCGCAAATTGCGATCAATTTGGAGTCACAATAATGCTCCAAAAGAGTCAACTGTAAAGAGATTAATGGATAAAAATGCCGAAACTGGGTCTGTTAGTGATGTAAAGACAACAACGCGCCATGGACCAGGTAGATCGACCGAAAATGTCGCTGCTGTACGTGATGATGTCGCTCAAACTCCATCCACCTTAATTCGACACCGAGCTCAGCAAATTGGTGTCTCCAAATCCACTTTGCAGCGAATTTTGACGAAAGATTTGCATCTTCATGCATCATACAAAGTTCAATTGACTCAGGAACTGAAGCCAGGTGACCATGGACAGCGAAGGGAGTTCGTTAATTGGGTATTGGAGAGACAACATGAAAATGCTGATTTTGCCGATAAAATCATCTTCAGTGACGAGGCCCATTTTCATCTTGATGGCTTCGTCAATAGGCAGAATTGTCGCATTTGGGGTGAGGAAAATCCTCGAGTGATTCACGAGAAGCAAATGCATCCTCAACGTGTCACTGTGTGGTGTGGTTTTTGGGCTTGAGGAATCATTTGACCTTTTTTTTGTGAAAATGAGGCAGGTCAAGCGCAAACAGTCAATGGTGTTCGGTATCGTGAAATGATAACCAGTTTTTTCTTGCCTAGAATTGAAGAAATGAATGTGGAGGGCATGTGGTTCCAACAAGACGGCGCCACATGTCATACAGCCAGAGAAAGAATTCAATTGCTGCATCAGTCATTTCCTGGTCGTGTTATTTCGCATTTTGGAGATCAGAATTGGCCGCCTAGATCGTGCGATTTAACACCATTAGATTTTTTTCTTTGGGGTTTCTTGAAGTCGATGGTTTACGCGAATAAGCCGACGACGACTCAAACCTTAAAAGAGGAAATTGGACGCTGCATTAATGAAATACCGCAGCATTCATGCAAAACGGTCATTGAAAATTTCATTAAAAGATCGCGTGCATGCCAGCAAAGCCGCGGCGGCCATCTGCACGATATATTGTTCCATACATAACCTCATTCTGTCTACTTTACGATATAATAAAGTATCACGATTTTTTTTAAATATATGTGTTTTATTTAAAATTTAAAAATTGCGTTCTTCTTGGGACACCCTTTACATTTCTGTTACATGTAATCCATTTCTGTTTGCTATTGAAAATCAGCCATATCGAGTGATAAATGGCTGAGATATTAGCAAAAAACTACCTCTAATTTTTTCCTTAAAATCCCTTTGTTTTTATATGTATGTTGAATATTACGAAAACAAACACATCCATTTGTTAAAACAAACAACAAACCAATACAAAGATTTTTCATTTAAATAAAAACCAAACAAATCTCTAATGAACGAAAACTTTTAATATACCTCTATTAACGATGAATTTATATGAGCTTCAATGATTCAGTTGTCTAAACGCTATGTCACAAATACTTTTTTTTCTTATTTGATACATTTTTTTTATATTTTCTTAAGACTTTTTTTTTTGTTTTTTTAACATTAAATAATTTATTTGAATACAATTTTAAATTAATAATTAAATAATCCGCTCCGATTTAGAAGAATTTATAAAAAGATTTTTAAATCATTTTATTTCTCATATATTAAGAAAATTGTATACATTATTCCCCTTTGAGTGCAACTATTTTAGGTCATAACTTATAATAATTTATAAAAAAAAATTTATATACTATTTTCCTTCAAATTTTTAAAATTAAGCTAAAGAAATTAAAAATAATTTTTAATAAAGAAGCGAAATGAAGTCCCAAATGCAAATTTGGCAGCTAAATCAAACGTTTTTGTAAAAATAAATAACACGTGCAGTTCAAGTGATTTCATTTAGCGATTTGTAAAAAATATTTTTTTGGTCGAAAAAAGTTAGGCAGCTAAATCAAACGTTTTTTTAGAAATAAAACACATGCAGTTCTAGTGATTTCTTTTAACGATTTGTAAAAAAATATTTTTTTGGTCGAAAATAGTTTGGCAGCTAAATCAAACGTTTTTTTAGAAATAAAACACATGCAGTTTTAGTGATTTCTTTTAACGATTTGTAAAAAAAATATTTTTTTGGTCGAAAATAGTTTTTTTACAACTAAAAAGATTTCTGAAAAAATAATATGACAACACTGATTGGCATTATGTTTGTGGTTGTTGTTCTTTTTTATTTAATTTATTAAATTTCTTTTCTTTCACCTCTTCACCTTTTATACACAAGCAACAAACACATACAAAGATTTACCTAAAAACCAAACAAATTAGTTTGGAATGAAAACTGTTTATTTACTTCTATTAACGATGATTGCGCATGTGCTTCAATGGCTCAGTAGTCTAAGCACTTTGTCATAAATAGTTTTTTTCTTTTAGTCGCGCGATCGATCCCCGTCTATTCAACTTTTTTTGTACAATTTTTTTTACATTTTATTAAGATTTTTTTCTTTATTTATTTATTTATTTATTTATTTATTTATTTTTAACATAAAAACTACGTACAGCTCAGTTGAGTTAACGATTTCGGTCAGTTTTTCTGTTCATTTGGAGAACGGAAAGAGGAAAAGTTCCAAAATAAGGTACGACCATCTTGGTTATCAATACACAACATCTGACCAAATGTGGGCGGGATCTGTGAATTGGGCGTGGCACAAAATAGATTACTTTATATCTTAAGCACGGTAAGATCGAAATTAAATACTACATAAATGAGCTAAAAACATCAAAATTTTTATAAAAACTAAAATTTTAGAGCTGTAATATGACCTATGGATACGTCTTATTAGCAAAAGATCGAAAATCTTTAGTATAACATATTTGCTAAAAAGCTCAGAAATAATGGTTCAGATACAAAAAAGTTATGCCCAAAACATCAATTTGTTTTAAATATATATTTTCTGGAACCATAAATCTTCCCGAGTACAAGTTTTATCAGCAAACTAAATGGGTAATTTCCTTTTAAAGGCATCCGTATATTAATCTGCCCATTCCATATATGTCCATATATAAACTTCAGTTTTTTTCCAACCATGGTGAAGGGTATATAAGATTCGGCATAGCCGAATTTGGCCGCTCTTACTTGTTCTTTCTAGAAATAAAAATAATAATAATAAAAATATATAAAAAAAAGCTTGTAAGACCCAACCAACAAAATTTAATATTTTTTTAAGAAATTCTTAAAAAATTAGCAGTTATAAGTGCATTGCATCGCTTTGTTATTTTGACTGTAATTTAGTTAAGCACTAATTTCTGGTTACTTTTAAATAAATATATATGCTTAAAATTACTAATACTTTAAATAAATGTTATTTTGTTCACAACTAAAATGAGTTCTAATTTAATTATTTTTTTCAAAAACAAGATTGGTAGTTACTGGGCCGGGAAATAATCGAAAAGGTTAAACTGCTCAGAAATAATGGTTCAGATACAAAAAAGTTATGCCCAAAACATCAATTTGTTTTAAATATATATTTTCTGGAACCATAAATCTTCCCGAGTACAAGTTTTATCAGCAAACTAAATGGGTAATTTCCTTTTAAAGGCATCCGTATATTAATCTGCCCATTCCATATATGTCCATATATAAACTTCAGTTTTTTTCCAACCATGGTGAAGGGTATATAAGATTCGGCATAGCCGAATTTGGCCGCTCTTACTTGTTCTTTCTAGAAATAAAAATAATAATAATAAAAATATATAAAAAAAAGCTTGTAAGACCCAACCAACAAAATTTAATATTTTTTTAAGAAATTCTTAAAAAATTAGCAGTTATAAGTGCATTGCATCGCTTTGTTATTTTGACTGTAATTTAGTTAAGCACTAATTTCTGGTTACTTTTAAATAAATATATATGCTTAAAATTACTAATACTTTAAATAAATGTTATTTTGTTCACAACTAAAATGAGTTCTAATTTAATTATTTTTTTCAAAAACAAGATTGGTAGTTACTGGGCCGGGAAATAATCGAAAAGGTTAAACTGCCTCCGACGAAAATCTTAAGAATTAAAGTGAAGATACTTTTCTTGACTAATGTCTAAAAAAATTTCTAAAAATCAGCCCTTAAAACAAATAAAATTTTACCTTAAAATCCAAAAATTTTACTCTAAAAATATTTTTTAATACAAAAATTATCAAATTAAAACAAAAACATAAATTCGTTTGTTTTTCTATATTTAATTTTATATAAAATATTTTCTCAAAAAATTAATAAAATAAAAAATATTGTTGCTCGACTAAAAAAATGTGTTGTTTTCTTATTGCAGTTTCAAAAGGGATTAGCAGTTTTAAAGTGTAAGAAGTGTGCATTTTTATTAAGTTTTTTTTTTAAAATTTAAATTTTTCTATATCTTACAATTCATTGAGTTTACTTCACTATTGTTTATCAATTTTTTTTTTTTATTAATAAACTTTGTACAGAATTTTACCAATGTTTTGTAGCGGGTATTAACTTTTCAGCTATATCCATTCCACTAATATTTAGTAAAATTTATTGCTGATTTTTGCAAATCGGCTTTAAATTGCAGCTTACAGCTATTTATTAAAATTTAATAGCGCTTACTAATTTTAAAAACTAATTTCATTGTACTAATATTAATAATGTTTAGTAATGTAAATATTGTTTACACTCACAATATATTTTCCGTTACCGACTGTAGTTTATTTAAAAAGTAATACGTAGAGTTTTTTTTTAATGAAGAATCAATTTAAATTCAAAAATTATTTGAATCAGTCATTCAAAAAACAAATGATAAAAATTTTTCAGACATTCAGTAGGAGTTGATATTTTCTTTTAAATGTAAAATTTTATGTTTTCTGTTTCTAAAAATAGAAATTCATATAATTCTTTTTTGTTATTTTTACCAAAATATTTCGTTTATATACAAAATTATTTCAATAAAAATTACAAGAAATTATTCAGATATAGATACACACATAGAAAACAAAAATATATTCATCTGTGTGTGTTGTGTTTTGTAAAATTACATACAAATGAAAAAAATTTTGCCAAGAACAAACTACATAAATCGTTTTCTTCTACATTTTGTCAGTTAAAAATGTATGGTTATTATACACAACTTTCGATTGATTTTACTACTTTTGTCGATTATTAAACAATGTTAACAACAAAATGGGCTAGACATAATGAAATATCAGAAGTCGTCTTTTTGATTGTATTTTCGATTAATTTAATTTTATGTATTTTAGATTATTTTTAACGAAATAATATTGTGAGTACTGTAATGTAAATTCACCAAGCCTCACGTTGAAAGAAAGGAATTTGTAATACAGCTTTAACATTGCACTTTTTGAGAGCTTATGCGTAAAGTTGTCAGTCCTATTGCTGTAATATATATCTTCACAATATACAGGTTGGTTGAAAAGTTCCTGCGCTCACCAAGAGATAGCACTGCTAGCTCAAAACTTTTTTTTCTCAAGTTGGTATAACTGTCCTGAGAACACATGCAAAGTTGCAAGTCATTCTGTAAATTCTTTCTTTGTTAACAAGCCATTTTTAATATGGAAAAAATTTAATATCGTGCAGTCATCAATTTTTTGTTTTGAAGGGTTTAAAAGCAAAGGAAATTTATAAACAATTGTTAGAAGTGTATAAGGAGTCCTCACCTTCAAAACGCACCGTTGAATTTTGGCCTGGTGAATTTAAACGTGGTCGTACCAGCCTTAAAGACGATCCACGCGAAGGACGACCAAAAACTGCAACCACAGCAGAAATCATTGAGCAGGTACATAATATGGTTAGTGACTAAGCGTGAAATTGCTAATGCCATAGGCATCTCAAACGAACGAGTACTCCATATTTTACATGAAGAATTACGTATGAAAAAACTGTTTGGAAAGTTAGTGCCGCACACATTAACGATTCAACAAAAACTTGATCGAAAACAATTTTCTCAGCTTAATTTGGAGCATTTTAAGCCGAATAAAACCGACTTCTTGCGTCGTGTTATAACAATGGATGAGACTTGGATCTACCATCATGATTCTAAATTGAAACAAGAACGTTTACAGTGGACTGAAGCTGGTTGTTCAGCTCCAAAGCAGAAAAGAAGGTTATGGCATCAGTTTTTTGGGATGCAAAAGCAATTTTGTTGATTGATCAGCTGGGTGAAAAAATTCGTGAGAAAGGACCTGGTTTAAAGAAGAAAAAAATCATTTTTCATCAAGACAATGCACCTGCTCACAAAAGTGTTTTGACGATGGCTAAATTCAAAGAATTAAAGTACGAATTTCTTGAACATCCACCGTATTCACCAGATTTGGCTCCCAGTGACTACTATATCTTCAGAAATCTCAAACAATTCCTTCGTGGAAAGCTTTTTTCGTCGAATGAAGAGGCCATAGCAGCCGTAGACGGTTATTTTGCAGAGCTTCCGGAAAACCATTATAAGGATGGGATAACTTTATTGGAACAAGTGTATTGAGTTTCTAGGAGATTATATTGAATAAAAAAATATATTTCGTAACAAAAACAGTATTCTTTCATATCGAGCGCAGGAACTTTTCAACCAACCTGCATCTTTTACAAGTTTATTGGGATATACTTAGTCAACAAACTCGCTCATCGTAATTAAAAATTAAATTTTGTTACAATAGTTTTTTAAAATATATGCTATTTACATAAGAAATTTTTATTTTGTTAAACTAAATTATAGCGGTTTTTGTTTTTTTATAAAATGCAAATAAAAGATTTTTAATATTTCTGCCAATTGTTGTTTTAGTTATTAACAATACAATCAGCAACGGAAACTAATAATTTATATTGCCATACAGTAACAATTATCTTCATTTTGCTGATTTCTGAATGAAATAATTTACACGGTGTAACAAATATAATGAGCTGCTCAAATAACTTGAATTAGGTGTAAATTAAAATTTTTAGAAATTTTTTATTCATATTTATTGTTAAAAACACTTTTTAATACTTTGCCAGACTCAAACAATTTCACCAATGCTTGGTTGAAACCCGAGTATGTTATAGAGACTATTGAAAATAATACGATTTCAAAGCAAATTCACTTCTCGAGTCTGTGGTCAGATTATTAAAATATTTTAATGCAGAATCAAAAAAATCCTAAATATCTATTATATTTGGTCATTCATTGGACAAAAAAAAATTACTGAATTTTTTAATCATGAAAAATACCATTTTGGACCCTTTTATGACGATGTTAAGCTCAGAGGAGATTATCGCTAGAGCCCAAATATTTTGACAATCATCATAAAAAATATCAAAGTTAATTTTCAGGAGGGTACAACCTTAATATATTTTTTATTTATCAATATAATGTGATTCGGTCTACTGTGCATATTTTACTCCTCAATTTATCTAGCAAAAATGCTGCCTGCTTGGAAGCTCAATTGTAAGGGAGAGATTTGTCTATAAGTGCTTGCATATGCGCATATATAATGCATGAAATGATCCACTTAGAAGAACTAGTTGCCAGCTCCAAAAAGCGATTATTTAAGAGATTTTTTAATGCTGTGAATTCACTGCAATTAATAAGTGTATTTTATTAAGCATAAATGATGCGCATAAATAAAGTATTTTTTAGTGCCCTTATTGAGGGCATATTATCTAGCATCGAAAATATCAATAAATCAAACTTCTTGAATGTTCAACATTCAAACTTTGAATAATATATTATTTCATGTAATAAAAACAACATTTTTTTAAATATATAATTGTTTTATTTTTATTTTATAGTTGATCTTTAATACTGAAATAATAATAATGAAAATGTATTTTTTTTATTCTACTTCGAGATCAGAGAAAAATTTTGTTTTTCTCAAATAAAAAAATTCTTTTTATTTTTTATTTAGTAATCATGGAGAATACACAGAAAAAGTTAATTAGACACTAGCCGAATGCAATGCATTTTCTAGTCAGCTAGGACCTTCATGAATATTCTTCGTGCAATTGAAAGTGATAATTCTAATCATCTCTATTTAACTCACATATCAAAGGAAAAAGCTGCTGATTTTTTGTTTAGTTTATTAGCAATTAGCTAATATTCAAGACTTGTGCTAAAATTGTTTTTACATATGCTCAACTTATTGTTTGTTAAGCTCAACAAGTGGTCTTTAAAAGTGAAGTTTTTATTGTATAGTTGATCTATAATACTTATATGTATGAAAATGTATTTCTACTCTGGATCGAAATCTAAGAAAATTTTTTTCCAAATTAAAATTTAATATTTTTTATTTTGTAATCATGAAGATAACAGAAACTGGATGTAAGCATATATAGCTATATATGCTAACATCCACTTCGTTTAGGAGTTAATTAGAGATATTTATAATTAACACCTTAAAGGGCACGAAAAAAGTTGATGAAGATCGTAGCTGACCAGAAAATGCTTTCCAATCGGCTAGTGCCTAAATAACATTTTCTGTGTATTCTGCATAATTACTAAACAAAAAAAAAAACATTTTTTAATTTAGAAAAAATTTTTTATGATCTCGAACCAAACAAAAAATACATATTCATAATTATTTTAGTAATTATTATTTATAATAACGTGATATTAAACAAAAAGTTGTGTTATTTTTAGTTCGTTTTTGTAAGAAATATTATAGAAACTTTAAAATATTTTTATTTCCCATATTATATTTTCTAAAAAAATAAATTTTATAATTATGTTTTAAATATCTGTTAAACGAAAATAAATAAGTAAATAAATAAATAAATAAATAAATAAATAAATAAAAAAATAAATAAATAAATAAATAAATAAATAAATAAATAAATAAATAAATAAAAAAAATAAATAAATAAATACAATGAAAAACCAGTTTTTTGGATTGGAAATCAATTTTATTCCTCAACGGAGTCTCCGATAAGTGAAATGCTGATACCCTTCAAAAATACGATTTGTCAAACTCTTCAAAATAGCCTTCCGTCTCAGATAGGACTTCTTCATTTGTGGAAAACCTCTTTTTCTGGAGCCATATTTTCAAGTTCGAGAACATTTAATAATCGCTGGGGGGAAACATCTGGACAATATGCAATCCGTAATGTAAAGACTTCAATTTTTCTGAAGCCAAAGCAGATGAATGCGCCGGTGCATTGTCATGATGGTACAAGATTTTTTTCTTATTTAACTGGGGTAATTTTTCTTAATTTCTTCATCCAATCTGTCCAATAATGCGATACAGTATTTGGCAGTTATTGTTTTTCCTATTTCTAAGTAATCAATAAATATTATACCACGTGCATCCCAAAAACACTGGTCATTACCTTTCCAGCCGATTGTTGAGTATTTGGCCGCTTTGGTCGGCTTTCGCACGTCTATTGTACTCCGGTGTATAATAATGAATCCAAGTCTGCACTATTGTTATGAATCGACATAATAATTCTGTTGAATTCACTTCAAACATCTATAGAACATACTTTGAATCATGAACACGTTTCAGTTTTTGTTCAGCTGTTTAAAATGCGGCAGCCATAGAGCATAAAGCTTTTTAATATTTAAATAATCATGTAATATATGCAGAACTTGGTCTGTTGATATCTTTATTATGCCAGAAATCTCACTCACTTTAATATTTTGATCATCCAATACAATCTGATGTACTTTTCTTACGTTTTCTTTAGTAACTGCCTCACTTGGACGACCAGGACGATCTGCTCGTACGACCACGTTTAAATTCGGAATACCACATCTTATCCTTTGAATATAATGGCGAAGATTGACCATGTTTCTCAGTCTATTCTTTTTTTCCAATGTTTAATCAAAACACGAAACTCTTTGTAATCCATTTTATCTTAAACTTTTAAAGCAGCATAATTTTTATAACGGTAACTTTTTTCTAACTAACGAAATGTCATGAAATTTTGACACAATTTTTCTAACAGTTGGCCCTACTAAATAAACAAAAAATATGACCACTTGTCATGTCATGTAAGAGGTCACGTACTTTTCAATCCATGTATTAAATCAAATGCAATATTTAGTTATTTTTAACGGTTAAAATTCAAATGATAAATGTAATAAATACAATATATAAATGTAGTAAAATTGAAGGTAAAAATCAGGTAAATTTGTCTAAAAAATTAACTACAAAAGTACTTAAAACTAATAAAAAATAAATTTAAAATAACTGCAAATATAGCCAAAAACAACATTAAGTGTAGTTAAAAACACCTACAAATGCAAATAGGATTTCTTAAAAGATTTGTGTTAACAAAAATTTCATATTTTACGTATTCATTAAAATATCTGAAAATTTTAATTTGATCTTAACCAGGGCCATCCCATTCTAGGTCGAGGTATATTCAATTTATTCTATTCTAAACCATCGTGTAAATAATTTGCTTCAAAATGAAAAATTATGTTAATTTATTTTTTTTTTTCGAAATTATAAGTAAGAGCCATGGTCTCTGATTAAAACCAAAATAATTATTGTTTACACATGCTGGCCACAGAGTACACCAATTATTGTTTTACGTTTTTGATTACATTGCTAATAAAAAATATAACAATTGACAGTAGTATCAAATGATTTGTTTTATAATTCAATATAGGATAAATACTGCTCTAATTTAGAATTTTTTTATATATTAACAAAATTGTTCAAAATTCTTAAAAAATCGTGAAACAAGTGTAAATTATATTTTTGCCGTCTTTGTGTTCAGTTTGTATCATTTACCCAAAAAAAAGTAAGCCACAGTATAAAAAATAATAATAAAAGACACTTGATATTTCTGTCAATTGTTGTTTTTGTCATTAGCAATAT
The DNA here is from genome assembly GCA_949748255.1 of Eustalomyia histrio. Lineage (NCBI taxonomy): Eukaryota > Metazoa > Arthropoda > Insecta > Diptera > Anthomyiidae > Eustalomyia > Eustalomyia histrio. The sequence goes on from OX456526.1 coordinate 73,593,755, forward strand.
AAACAAAAACTTAAAATAATAATTGGTCTTGTCATATGGTGTACTCTGTGGCCAGCAAGGCACTACACTGTAAACAATAATTATTTTCGTTTTCATCAGGGAACATGACTCTTATTTATAATTTTTATCCAAAATAAAATTAAAATTTATATTATTTTTAATTTGGAAGCAAGTTATTTACACGATGCTACAGAATATAACAAATTTAATATACCTTGACCTAGAATAGTTTGAGCCTGGTTAAGATAACATTAAAGTTTTTAGATATTTCAATGGATTGGGAAAATCTGATATTATTTCCAAAACAAAACAATTCAGAAATAATTGTGTATTTCTGAAACTTCCATACCAAAATAACGCTTAAGCCAATTATATTTCATCCTTAAGAATTTTTATACTATAAACAACTTAACTTAAATATTAATATTAAAATATATTAAGAAGAAAATTAAATTATTTTTTCTTCTTTAAAAAAATTTGTTTAATTTTTTCTTGTCGATGTTTCAGTTCTTAGTTTCAGATTTTTAGCTTAAAGGGTTGCCACAGGTTAAAGGGTAATATATGTCTTTTAAATCCGTTAAGGGGGAGACTTTTTGTGCTTTGATATCCGGCTTTTACCAGATTCCTGGGGAAAATTTACAGAAGAGGCTTATCGGTACTTCAAGGAACAAACCTTTGTTTTCACCACGTTCTTGACGAAAATTCTAAAAAAATGGTAAATATCCCAATAATCCATGCTTCCTCTATTCCATTCCGTTTCAATTCCCTAATTCACTGCATTTCGTGCCCTTTTGTCTTGTATTGTAATTCCAATCATTCTCTGTTCCTGGTGTCTAGTGTTTCAATTCCACTTGTTCCCTGTTCATTTAAATTTCCTTCCCCTTGTATAGTATTTCGGATTCACTCATTCCACATGTTTCTCATTCACTCATTCGCTTCCCCATTCTAGTATTTTACTTTTACTCGTTCATTCAGTTATGTTATCACATTCCTGGGAAAAATTCCAAAGAGTATTATTACAGTAATTTAGCCCATATTCCAGTGAACAGATATTTTATTTTCAAGACTCTAGCCATGGCGATTTAGGTGTGCTCTTAATCATAGCATATTTTCAATTGTGAACCCGCGTTTCTTTCTAAAGTTCCAATTAATACCTACTCCACGGAATACTGGAGCCGTTTAGTCAGGACGTTAAGGGGACGCTTTTGCCTTTAAGCCTCTATTTTTATCATGTTTGTAATGATACAAGGGACTTAATCCTGTGTTTGTCTAACCCACACCAACATGCCTATTAGTAGGTTAGCCCATACTTCAGGAAACAAAAATGTAGTTTCTAGCTAAAGAGGTTCAAGACGGCAACTTTTCAAGTTCCTAGCCCCAACAGTTTTCACTGAGCGCTATTTGATCGGGTTATGCTTTCGTTTATTTAGATTTTTGTAGATTCCATAAAACTGTGTGCAGATTTCACACACACACTACTTGAGTTTCTAAATATCTCCCGGAGTCACTACCTCCGAGGTATTTTACACTCTGACAATAGATAGTTAGGCACTCTCACTTTGTGTGTCGTGACGTCGATTCCTGTACACTGGAGATGGGTAGATTCTGAGGAGTATTATCACTTCCGATTTCTCTTATTCATCCTAACCTAACTAAAACATATGTACTTAAGAATATTTAGTTTTTGTTCATGTTTGGTAACCGAAATGATACGGTTATCGTTAAGGGCAACGGTATGTTAAATTATTTAGGTAAAGGTATTTTAAGAGTAGCGCTATTTCATTTATTTCGTTAACGGTATTTTAATTATAACATTATTTCAGTTATTTTCGAAACGGTATTTTAAAAATATCAGTATTTCAGTATCAGCAGCTATTTCCGTAACTGTATTTCAAGAGTAATGGTAGTCAGTTTAAAAAGTTTTGAATCGATAACGATATTTTAGTGGTATTAAATGCAAATTCAAGTTTTTGTAACAGAAACACTGTCGAGGCTATAAAAAAAATTGGTAAGACTGAATTTAATGCTTTTGCATGTTTCAGTTTATTTTTGTAACACAGATTTTAACTTTGCACACCCACAACTATGAACTTTGAAGTCACACCTACAAGCAATTAACTAACAATTAGAACAAATACACAGGGTTAAAGTCAACATAATCCTGATTATTAAATGCAACTTTCTTCTTTGCATTCAGACTTTATCGTCAGCTAAATACTAGAATTTACCCAAAGTGCAATATAATGTAACAAATAAAAATACAAGTGTTGATTATAAATTAATCAGTTACAAAAAAGAGTTTACGGTATACAAGCTAAATAAAAAAATTAATAATTTCCGGAAAAAGTAAAATATATTACTAACCAGTAAAGTAGTCTTTAAAGACCTGCAATATGATTCTTAAAGGCAATTGGATGGGATTATTGCTACCACAGCTAATTGGAAATTTGTTTAATTTTCTAATATTTCTTATAACTGGAGGACGTATTATAGCAACAACATCGATTGGAGTAACTGCAGCAAATGCAAATTTGAAATTATTACCATCTTTAACGACTGGCAATAATAGCAAGGAAATTGATGATGAGGCATTTGTACAATTTTTGAAGTACGTAAGTCAAGAGCAAAATTTTACATCAATTGTGATACTGACAAATTGGACAAATAAAAATCAAGACCAAGGGGACTATTGCGTAAATCTTAAATATTATATGGAACACGATCAGCAACGACATCAGCCACAGCAACAACACTGGCACCAGAATGCATTAATACCCGTATTGTTACTACAATCTCAACAACAGGACTATATACTCCACGGTAAATTCAATAGTGAATTTTTAACATTAATTTGTATACCACCATTATCTGCGTCATCATCGCCGTCATCACACCAGGTTTTGCAAAATTATTTATTATCAGCCCTTAGCAAAAATCTTTGGTACTTACGTAAAAATCTTGTTGTTATTCGTATGGATTTGGCCAGCCGCCGTAATGCTGAAACTGTAAAAAATGTTGCCGATATATTAAAATTTTGTGATAGGGAACAAATCTTGAATGTTATCGTAATATCTTATGAGTTTCCTCATAACGATTTAGACTATTATTCATATTCGAAATTCCCTATATTTCAAATGAGAAAACAAAAATGGATTATAGGTGAAACTCAGTTATTTCCCAATCAATTACGTGATGTAAACGGTTATACTTTACGCACTATACCCGATCAAATTTTACCCAAATCTATGGTTTATTATGATAAAAATGGTCAACAAAAAATGTGTGGATATATGGGACACTTTGTTGAATATTTTGCTAAAAGTATTAATGCCTCTTTGGCATTTGCCTTTGAAGTTGAAGTAGGTGACCCTATCTTTTATCCAGCTATTTTAAATTTAACACGAAATAATACCATAGATTTAGCAGCGTCTATAACGGCTTCAATAAATACTACAGATTGGTCCGAAGTTTCGTATCCTTATGAATTATCCGGTTGGTGCATTATGTTGCCAGTGGAGGCTGAAATATCTCCAGCTGAAATTTTTTTGGCTATTATGAATCCTTATTTTATCATGATTCTTATTACGCTTTGTCTTTGTTTTACTCTTTTATTAATTGCAATGTTTAAGAGAATGTCAGGTCCTATGTATCGGTTCTATTGGGTTGATTTACTACTCAATGATAAGGCATTTAGAGCTGTCTTGGGTCAAGGTTTTCCCTTTCATAAGAATACTTTAGACTATTTTGTAGCCTATGTCTTCTTTTTGCTATTTATTACCGGACTCGTTGTCGTGACATTATATGGTGTCTTCTTAGGTTCCTATATGACTAGTCCTCCTAAAGAACCAACTATAAAAAGTTTTGCTGATTTGGATAAAGCCCGCATTAAAATACTAATAAACGAACTGGAGTATAATTTTATCAATCGGTCTGAGTTTGTTCAATATCATAATCTATTTCAATTAGCTTCAAAAGATTATGCCAGGGAGCATCGTAATAGTCTTAATACTTCGTATGCCTATGCTGCGGCTGGCTTTCTTTGGCATGTTTTGGCGAACCAACAAAAATATTTTTCACGCCCATTATTTCGTTACTCTACTGATATTTGTTTCAATCAATTTATGCATTACTCCTTATTTTTACCTTTGCATTCTGTATTTCGTGAATCTGTACATTTTGCTATTTTAAATGCCTATGCTTCAGGCTTATATTCTCATTGGTATGATTTGGGATTTTATGAATTGGTCTCTTTGGGTGATATGTCTTTTACAGACTTAGCTGAGCCGTATAAATTGAAACCTATTACTGTTGCAGATTTGAAAATAATTTTTATTGGATTTTATATATCTCTATTGTGTAGTGTTGGAATTTTTGTGATTGAATTATTTGTGTCGTTCATGGGAAAATATATAACACGATATAGGAAGTCAAAATTGAAACAATGTTGGTCATAATCTGGACCTGAGAAGGAAGGAATATGAAAACTATATAATGGTTTTGAGCAGGTACATGAAAATGTTTTATTTTTAGTTATTTAGTTGTATCAAAAAAAAAGAAATATCATTCAAATTAAGAGTGTTTTTATTAATAAACAAAAAATTATTTGAGATCAAAGTACTATTCTAAAAAATATATTTTCAGTATTCTCTTTTTAAAAGAAAACAATTTAAATGTACATTAAAATGGAAATATCCTTTTTTAATTTTGAATTCTAATACATGTTTTTTTTTATATAGGGTTTGATGCATTGATTCTATTTCAGGTTTGAAAACTTTTCCATGGTTTCAAAATTATAATAAAGGTCGTGGTTAAAGCTGCAGAAAACAATTGCTGTATTAGTCTTGTTAAAGCCCCTTATTATACGATTTTGCTTTTCTATCGATTCCCATAAAGATAATAAGTATAAATTTTAAATTAAATAATTTATTCTTTTAGTTTTCTTCGATCTTCTTGATTTGTGTAATATTTCTCATCGAGCGAAAGATCTTTTATTTATATTAAATTTATAAATAATTATTTATCCCAATATTTCCTCGCCACATGGGTGACTTCTTCAGGGGAAATGGTTTATTTTTTATAATTTAAAAAATAAAATTACAAATTGAAAACTTATATATAATAATTTTTTTTTTAAAAAGGCGGTAAATCATAAATTATTTTTTTGTCAATATTAAAAAAATTAAAAATAAAAATATCACAGAAAACAAAAATAACAGTATTTGAAAAATAAAAATATTACATGAACAAAAATATTTTATATACATAATAATATTTATCCTAGTTTTTATTAACTAAATGTCTGTAATTTTGTGCAATATTTGCTATGTCTGTTTTAAAATTAATTCGTTGGGTAGATGGTACTTTCATAACTTGTAACATTTCTAACATATATCTGCTTCTGTAATTGTTTTCCTTGTTTAAAATTGACGTCCTATTAAAATCAGGATAATTATTAAAATTCGTGCAATTTAATGATAATGCTGTTTTTTGTGTAGAAGTAGTTTTCCTGTATTTTTGATCAGATTTATGTCCTGCAATTCTTGTTGTTAGTTTATTCTTTGTTGTACCTACATATACCTTACTACAATTTTCATTATCATTTCCACTACAAGGTATTTTATAAACTACATTGGACATCAGATTTATCTATTTTATCTTTCGTTTTGCTAAATAATCTACCTAATGTGTAATATGTTCTATGTGCTACTATATATTTTTTATTTTGATAAATTTTCGATTTTTCTAATCTTTCAGACACAAGAGGAACATAAGTTAGGTAAAAGAGATACATAAGAATAAATTCATTTGTCTTATCAATTTACAACAGAAAGAATTAGATATTAAGTATAATAAGAAATGGTTTGTGAATAAATCGAACTTTCACATTCCCACTGATGTAGAATGGGTTCCTTCTCTGGGACAGAAACACGCACTCCCAGTTAAAATAGAGAATTTTCCGGTTTTGAAAATGATAGCAGATGGTGAGGACTTTATAAAAACTTTAACAGGAACAGAGGAATAAGAAATAGCGAGGAATAAATTTACGAATACGGTAGCCATTTAAATAGAGAAAGTTCAACGAATAGGGATAAATTTTTGTTAGTTAAGGTAGATATGACTAGAAAATTCTTAAAAAATAATAAGGATCTATTTATTTTAAATGCAGACAAGGGAAATACCGCCTTTTTTAAAAAAATTGTTATATATTAGTTTTCAATTTGTAATTTTTATTTTTTAATTATAAAAAAGAAACAATTTCCTCTGAGGAAGTCACCCAATGTGGTGACGAGATATTGGGATAAATAAATATTTATAATTAATTTTTTATAAATTAAAGATCTTTCGCTCGATGAAAAATATTACATTAAACAATTCATATTAAGAACACGTTTAAATGAAAATGGCGAAAAATGTTTTAAGTCAAAGGCATCCTACAGATAACCATAAAAGTACTTATAACAAGTTATCGGCAAGCCTTCTATGTTGTTAGCGTCTTGCCCGTTATAAGCATAAATTGGATGACGGTTAAGGATGGCCGTTAGGGATCCACGTTTCAGACGTAAATTTAAAAAAATAATAATTGATATGACTAACACATTACACGTTCCAGACGTAAATTAAAAAAAAAAATATTGGATATTTTTTTTTGTGATTTTTTTTTGTTATATTTTTGCCCACGTAGGTGTTCAAAAGTATAAAATCCTTTACACCCGAACGTTAAATATACTTTATTAATGATTTATTTCCCTTCATCTTTTCCCTTTAAAAGAGAGCTACACATTTATTAATAGGAAGAATGTTCAGGATATTGCTGCTCTTTAAAAATAATAATATTATATTATACATTTTTTTTTGATGTTTTTAATTAAATTTTAAAAATTGTTAATTCTCATTTGATTACCATTTAAATTGTATTTACAAATATTTTAATTAAAACTTGATTTTATTTCATTTTTATATTTTAACCGCAGCGGATTGTTTTTCTTTCTAGAAATAAAAATAATAATAATAAATATTTTAAAAGAGCTTGTAATACCCAACCAACAAAATTTAATATTTTTATCAATAAAATTAAATTTAAGCTTTATCAGAAACACTATTTTTATAAGAAATTACTTTAAAATACATAGTTGTAATATATTCATTGCATCGCCTTGTTATTTTGAGTGTAATTATACTTAAGCACTAATTTGTGGTTACTTTTAAATAAATATATATGCTTAAAATTATTAATGCTTTAAATAAATGTTATTTTGTTCACAACTAAAATGAGTTCTAATTTAATTATTTTTTTCAAAAACAAGATTTGTAGTTACTGGACCCGGAAATAATCGAAATGGTTAAACTGCCTCCGACGAAAATCTTAAGAATTAAAGTGAAGATACTTTTCAAAATTGACTTATGTCTAAAAAAAAGTTCTAAAAATTAAGGTAATTATAATCCAAAAATTTTACTCTAAACATATTTTTTTTATACAAAAATTAGCAAATTAAAACAAAAAGATAAAATCGATTATCATTTAATATTTTTTATTTGACATAAAAAATATTCTTTGAAAAAATAAATAAAATAAAAAAATGATGTTGCTCGACAAAAAAAGAGATAAGCAGCTTTAAAGTTTAACAAGTGTGCATTTTTATAAAGTTTTTTTTTTAATTAAAATTTTTCTATATCTTACAACTCATAATACATAACTTTTTTTTTTTTTTGTATTAATAAACTTTGTACAAAATTTTACCAATGTTTAGTAGCGGGTATTAACTTCCCAGCTATATCCATTCCACATATATTTAGTAAAATTTATTGCTGATTTTTGCAAATCGGCTTTAAATTGCAGCTTACATATATTTATTAAAATTTAATAGCGCTTACTAATTTTAAAAACTAATTTCATTGTGCTAATACAAATAATGTTTAGTAATGTAAATATTGTTTACACTCACAATATATTTTCCATTACCGACTGTAGTTTATTTAAAAGTAATACGTAGAGTTTTTTTTAACGAAGAATCAATTTAAATTCATAGAAATATATATTTTAATTATTTGAATCAGTCATTCAAAAAACAAATGATAAAAATATACAGACATTCAGTAGGAGTTGATATTTTCTGTTAAATGTAAAATTTTACGTGTTCTGTTTCTAAAAATAGAAATTCATATAATTCTTTTTTGTTATTTTTACCAAAATAGTTCGTTTATATACAAAATTATTTCAACAAAAATTACAAGAAATTATTCAGATATAGATACACACATAGAAAATAAAAATATATTCATCTGTGTGTGTTGTGTTTTGTAAAATTACATACACATAAAAAAAAATTTGCCAAGAACAAACTACATAAATCGTTTTCTTCTATGTTTTGTCTGTTAAAAATTTATGGTTATTATACACAACTTTCGATTGATTTTACATAATGAAATATCAGAAGTCGTCTTTTTGATTGTATTTTCGATTAATTTAATTTTATGTATTTTAGATTATTTTTAACGAAATAATATTGTAAGTATTGTAATGTAAATTCACCAAGCCTCACGTTGAAAGAAATGAGTTTGTAACACAGCTTTGTCATTGCACTTTTTGAGAGCTTATACGCAAAGTTGTCAATCCTATTGCTGTAATATATATCTTCACAATATATCTTTCACATGTTTATTGGGATATAGTAAGTAAACGAACTCGCTCATCGTAAATGAAAAATCAAATTTTGTTACAATCATTTTTTAAAATATATGCTATTTACAAAAGAAATTTTTATTTTGTTTAACTAAATTATAGCGGTTTTTGTTTTTTTATAAAATGCAAATAAAAGATTTTTAATATTTCTGAAAATTGTTGTTTTAGTTATTAACAATATAAACAGCAACGGAAAATAATAATTTATATTGCCATACAGTAACAATTATCTTCATTTTGGTGATTTCTGAATAAAATAATTTACACGGTGTAACAAATATAATGAGCTGCTCAAATAACTTGAAGTAGGTGTAAATTAATATTTTTATAAATTTTTTATTCATTTTTATTGTTAAAAACACTTTTTAATACTTTTCCAGACTCAAACAATTTCAACTTATAAGAGGATCATCCCAATGGTTGGTTGAAACCCGAGTATGTTATAGAGACTATTGAAAATACATAGTTCGATTTTAAAACAAATTCACTTCTAGAGTCTGTGGTCAGATTTTTAAAATATTTTAATGTAGAATTAAAAAACTCCTAAATATCTATTATATTTGACCATTCATTAGCAAAAAGAGAATTACCGAATTTTTTAATCATGAAAAATACTTTCGTTTTTACCCTTTTTGACAATCATCATAAAAAATATCTAAGTTAATCTTCAGGAGGGTACAACTTTAATATTTCTTTATTTCCCCATATAATGTGATTCGGTCTACTGTGCATATTTTACTCCTCAATGTATCCAGCAAAAATGCTGCTTGCTTGGAAGCTCAATTGTAAGGGAGAGATTTGTCTGTAAGTGCTTGCATATGCGCATATATAAGGCATGATTTTTGTTCGAGATGTTCCGCTTATAAGCACTAGTTGCCAACTCCAAAAAGCGATTATTTAAGAGTTGTTTTTATGGTGTAAATTCACTGCAATTAATAAGCATAAATGATGTGCATAAATAAAGTATTATTGAATGCCCTTATTGTGCGCATATTATCTAGCATCGAAAATATCAATAAATCAAACCATCTTGAATGTTCAACATTCAAACTTTGAATAATATATTATTTCATGTAATAAAAACAACATTTTATTATATTTATTTTATAGTTGATCTTTAATACTGAAATAATAATAATGAAAATGTATTTTTTTATTCTACTTCGAGATCAGAGAAAAATTTTGTTTGTCTGAAATAAAAAAATTCTTTTTATTTTTTATTTAGTAATCATGGAGAATACACAGAAAAAGTTAATTAGACACTAGCCGAATGCAATGCATTTTCTAGTCAGCTAGGACCTTCATGAATATTCTTCGTGCAATTGAAAGTGATAATTCTAATCATCTCTATTTAACTCACATATCAAAGGAAAAAGCTGTTAATTTTTTTTTTTTTTTTTGAGTTTTTTAGCAATTAGCTAATATTCAAGACATTGTGCTAAAATTTTTTTTACATATGCTCAAATTATTGTTTGTTAAGCTCAACAAGTAGTCTTTAAAAGTGAAGTTTTTATTCTATAGTTGATCTATAATACTTATATGTATGAAAATGTATTTTTACTCTGGTTGGAAATCAAAGAAAATTGTTTTCCAAATGTAAAAATTTTTAGTTTTTTATTTAGTAATCATGAAGTATAACAGAAACTGGATGTTAGCATATACAGATTTTCCCTTCGTTTGTGAGTTAATTAGA